>JAUMHE010000063.1:11238219-11277401 GCA_032359235.1 Enteromius mattozi | reverse complement strand
AATCTGCAAAAATGTCAACAATTCTGTGTTTTTCTGTCAATATGGGGTGCTGTGTGTACATTAATGAGGAAAAAATAAATTAATTAAATGATTTTAGCAAATGGCTGCAATATAACAAAGAGTGGTCTGAGGGGGTCTGAATACTTTCTGTACCCACTGCATCTTCTTTTAATTTCCACAGGAAAAAAAAAAAAAAAAGTCATACAGATCTGGAACAGCATGAGGTTAAGCGAGAATTATCCCTTTAATGGTCAACAGCTGACAAACGATTCCTGCTGCCCACACAGTTAAACATCTCTACCTTTTATAAATTAAAGAAAATGTAAGGATATTCCATTTCCTCTCCCTTTCATAGACTGCACTCAGATGCACAAAGTACATTTATTGCATGTCAGGTTTGACATGACAGTACACCCATTAGCAAAAGGGTTTTTAACATTCTAATCTCTGAGCCTAAAACTCAGAGAAAGGACAGCAATTAGCATGCTGTTAGTGCTCAATCAAGCCTTTTTCTGTCTGCTGTTGAAAAGACTGGATGAGGCTTTGAGGATGGCTGAAAGGTCACCATGCTTTCCCCTGCCATTTAGTGCTGAGTGTGGAACAAAACAGAACTGAACTGGAATGGCCTTCTTTTACTTACTTTCCCCACTGCAAGCTCTGCAAGTATACTTCACAAAAGAAAAAAGATACTGTGCAATGATATAACCAAAGAGTACTAGCTTTAACTTCAAAATACAGCATGACACAATCAGTCGTGGTGGTTCAGATGTGTTAATTATTTACAGTCTACACAGACAAAGAGATGCTTTGAGGAGCTTTAGGGATGTGGTTTTTGAGTCACACCATCAGCACCCACTCACAGCTGCGCCATCAGAGAGGTGAGAAACATCCAGGCACGTCTGCAATCAAACATTCCCAGCATGCCTCTGTCCACCCATATACCCCCTCAGCCACATAGCCCCCCGGTCACAGTACATTCACTGCCGTGTGAGTGGACCCCAATGAAGCCAAACATTCTGATGAGAATGACAAAGACAAGCTCTGTTCTGCCCCGCTAGCAAGTCTATTTGATTTCTTTCTGTCACAGCGCTTGAGAAAGAAAAAAACAGCTAAAATTTCAAGTAAATTATTCATGTTGTGTTGCTCTGAAAAGTAATCTACAAAAATCAAGACATTAGGCATAAAATAAATAATGCCAGCTCTACAGTCAACATAGCACCACCGACACAAGTGAAAACCTTCACCATAATCCATTAATTTACCATAGAAAATATATTATTTGCTTCCAAACGAAAATCAAACATAATTTAATTCTACTAAAATGCCTGCCATTGCATTTTACAGATGCCAAAGTTGAACAATCAGGCGATTAGATGCAAGGGACATCTGTCTGTCAAAACACGGCCAGCTGAAAAAGTCAGTCACCGCAACGCTGGTGCAATATAATCCCAGAGGGTCTTTTATAGAAGCCACTTAGTATTCAATCCATTTTCATTACATGTGATGTTGTATGGCTGTAGTCTTCCTTCAGGGCTGGATGATGTCAGAATACTGACAAGAGTACTGCTACTGCTGGCCATCCTGGGATGATCTTATTACCCTGTGCTGCAGGGAAGATGTCTAAACCAATCACGACTTGGTAAATTTGTCCCCAGAGAGAAGTTGGGGTCGAGGCTGTAATTAGGAGGCTAAGTATGTAAACATAGCACACTGCAGCGCATACAGACATACATACAAATGGCATGCAAAACAGCCCAAACTCAATCAATGGTTTCATTAGCACCTCTGAGACTGGGAGACTATGTAGATCTCTAACTGGTGCTACTGAGACAAGGTTGTAAATCCCCAGAAGACATTGAACATAATAGAAGGCTGATATTATAGAAGGGTGAATAAAAGATGTGATGTACCTGATGTTGTGGGATTTGCGTTTGATCTCGTTCCAGCAGAGATTCATGTCGTGCTCAGGGTGCTTGTTCCTCTGCCCCCTGCACTCGGTGGGCAGCTCCTGCCCCTCAGGATCCACCGCCGACTGGCAGGGTACACAGTGGCATCCCGGCCACGAGGGCCGCCCTGCAGCTGAAACACACACAGTTAAGATTAGATAAAATAACTTAAGATAAAATAAAGTTGAAAAAAAAAAAATCATTCCACTGTGAATGTTTTTCCCTCAATTTTTTTCGTTTTAAAGGATTAGTTTCATAAATATTGATGTTCATCTGTTTCTTTATTCACTTAAAATTTTAAGGAAAACTTTCCAGGATTTTTCCTTATATAGTGCACTTCAACGGGAAACAACAGGTTGAAGATTCAAATTGCAGTTTCCATGCAACTATAAAGGGCTCTAAATGATCCTAGCCAAGAATTAAGTCTGCTAACTAGCAAAACAATCGGTAAAAAAACAAGCTCAAATTCATGCATTACTCTAGTCACGTTGGAAAGGTCATGCGTTTTTTACAAATTGAACATGCAAAGCAAATCAAACGCCCTTTACCAAAAAGTTGATGATTTTCATGTTGGAGGAGAAAAGTTTGTTTGTTGAGATGAAGTTTGTCACTCTACCCTACCTTTTAACTCAAATACACAGATGAAGAACTAACCACGTCTGACCCTTTCAATGTGATTACCTAATGCGTGAAGTCACAGACGCACACTGCAGAGCAAGACAAGCATTTTTGGTTAAAAAGTTTACTCTGTTTTTTTTTTTTGAAAATGACAGATTGTTTCAATAGATAAGACACTTATTCTTCGGGCTGGGATTGGGTAGAGCCCTTTGAAGCTGCATTGAAACTGACATTTGGACTTTCAACCTGTTGGCTCCCACTGAAGTCCACTATATGAATAGTTTCCTCAAAAACCATAATTTCTTTTCAACTGAAGAAAGAAAGACATGAACATATTGGACATGGTGATAAGTATATGATCAGGAATTTATTATTTTGGAAGTGAACTAATCCTTTAAGGCCCTGTGCCATGTGCATACACTGCAAAAGGGCAATGGTCAACCTTGCCATTCTAGAGCATATGTAAATAGAAAAACAGTGCAATGGAACACAAAAATGTGCTTTGTGTGAAAAGCAATGCATTTAAAATGAAATGGTTCAATGCAGAAGAATGTAAAAACAGAAACACAAAGACAAGTTCTGTACGACCTTAGCCTTTAATTTCAGTCCTTAAATTTGATTCGCTGAGTGGTGTTCCAAGTGAGCTGATGTTTACTCCAACACTTGATTTTTCCTTTGTATGTACTGTATAGCTTCAGGCTGCCAGTCTGTTTAGTGGAGATATTTACTTTTTCTACAAGTTATATTGATGCGCCAGTAGGTGGTGACACGTTCTTATTATGAGTGAATGGCTGAATCATTTATCCAACTGATTCATTTCAGAACAATGATTCACTCAGGAACGAAACAAGTAATAAGCAAGTAACTGAAACATTCACTGAAACCATTAATTCAAGAACTGATTTATTTAAGAATGAACCCCACCAGTGTATATGTTTGGTGTTGTTCATTAATTCTGCTGTGGTAGAGCTGTTTTCATTAGTGAAGCAAATTAGATAAAATAACTGTGTGTAAAATGTAAGTTAATTTATATTAACTGCTTGTTTATGGAATTCCTGTAGGGTTATAAAAGCAATATCACAGTCACAATGGTTCCCACATCTGAATCACAGCTCTGATGATATATTGAACAACACCCCTCTTTATTTTTATGATGTTTAATTATAGCATGCATTTTTCATCAGTTACCTTTTTACATATAGAGAGATTAAAAGTACAGGAACAACATAAGGAAGAGAAGATGGCTCACTCCAAAAAATTGCAACACTTCAGCCAGTGGTAGTAGTAATGGAAGTCCCACTTTTCCGTTAAATGATCTGATTGCTTTTTTTTTGACAAGTAGTTTTAGAGATTTGTTCTTTCCCAATTTAAGTAGATAGGAGCTGCACAGTCCTCAAAATGCCTGCTGCCTAGAAATTACCTGCCGGGAGTGTTGCCAAGATGGTTGTTGAGTGAACGGCCTTGCATTAAAGGGACTTTGTTAGAGGTGACACACTAATACAGGGAGAATAAGAGGTGTGTTTTTGAAAGTGACCTCAGCCAGATTTGACTTACCCATCAGGCCACATTCACAACATACAAATATTTATAAATCAACAATGATCCTTCAACTGTAATGATTCCTCAATTACAGCAACAATCAAAAAATGAACAAGCACAGGAACAAATTCCCATAGGATGCACCTCAGCTGATCCCTGAAGCACTCAGCAGATAAGTACAATAAGAGAAATGCCTGCAGGTCACGTAAGCTCTGTTTCTCTCAGACAGAGCCAGAGTGGCACTAACGCTGCTGTTACTTAAAGCATTGCTGGAATTCAGCACACGTCCAGCGCAAAGGGACAGAGACACAATCATTCCAGCAAAAGTCTCATGATTAAGGAGCTTTCCCTCAGTCATGAAACCCCTTGTGTCTCATTCAGTGCGGCTGTCAGACTGGCTATATGTTCCTCTCGGTGCCTTTCATTAGCCCCAGGGAGGGACAGGCCATAGGGAGCCTTGGGACTTTTCCAGATGGAGTTGGTCTGAGGTCTGGCAATGTCAACGTCAAAATTTAGGGATACATCAGCTATATATGAGCTATATATAACATCACCTACATATATATATATATATATATATATATATACATTTGGTCATTGATCAATATTATAGACTATCAGCGAATATTCAATATATGTTGGCTGATAATGTATTGTATCTAAATGTGCTTGCTAATTGCTCTATTTTAGCATTTGTAATTTCCATTAATTTCTAACATTTCTAACATTTCTACCACAGTTAATATTTAAAACACAAATAATTTAATACCACTATTGAATGTAATATTTAGAAAATCTCAGAATGAATATCAATCTTTCACTCTAAAAAGTACAAAAGATTGGCTTTTCTTAAATCTTTTCTTTTGAATTTTCTATTTCTCAAAAAATCACAATTCCACTAAATATATAAATGAATTATAAAACATTAAGCAGCACAGCTGTTTTCAACATGAATTTTTAAAAAATTACTTTTTTGAGCACCAAAGCTGAATTTTAGAATGAATTCTGAAGGATCATGTGACACTAAAAACATTATTATAAATAAAATTACATTCCACGACACTGGTGCCTTTTGCGTCCCTAAGAAATAATCAAACATATTTAATATAACAACAAATAAATATGCAAATTAAAACATAACAATACATACATTACATCAAAAAAGTCAACTGAATATTATTCTAAATAATTTAAATAACATTTATACTGGTAAGATTTTTGGCCTGTCCCTCACTATGACTTTTCTTTTTCAGCAGGACTTTTAATTTGCAAAATTAAGGCAAAATGATATAAAAATCACATTTGGACGTTCTAAATATAGTCTCATTTTAAAACAATGTTTTTGTCACAAGTATTCATTTATCTATTAAATATAAATAATTGTATTGGTGTACCTTGAATTCATGTCTGCCCTGTTACCCTCATCAAAAAACCCTTGTAAAATAATGTGCATTCAAGTAACATCATTTCTAGTACGTTACATAATCTCTCAACCAGAATTCCTACACTTAAAACATAAGCATGCTTCACTCCTCTATAATGTTCCAATTTTTGATGATTTATGAGGCTTTACTGGGGGCATCATGCAATGTAAAATTAAACACACATTTCTTACATTTAATATAATCAATATCTACAAGTAAAATCCTTTCAAAGTGTACAATATATGCTTTTGTGAACTTGACTATTAGTTAGCAATTAGCAAATGGGTTTGAAATTGGCATGTGGGTAACACGGATGACATTGGGTTTGACCCTGTTTTCAAAGATTGTCTGTGAGAAATTAAAATATTAAAAGTCTATATATTATTGAGCTATATCATTCAGTGGCATAAAAATTCTTATTAAACTATAGTAACTATTAATGCTTGTGTCGATAAAAGGGTTGACAAAACACTAAAACATGGGGTAGAAAAATAGTCATAAAATAATAAATTACATAGCCTGAGCTGGCACACTACAATTTCTTGTCACAAGAAAGTAAACAATAATAATGATCGAATAAACAATACAGATGGCAATAATTTATATTATATGCACATGCAGTATAGTGAGTGACTATTTAATGTGATTTATGATGACATATATCCCCGAGTTGTTGTTTAGTACCATCCCATCCCTGATTAGCCATCATCCCACACATCATCCACAGTACTCAAGGCCTCTTCTGGGACCCCTTGCTAACTGACCATGACGACATACTGTCACCTAGTCAGTGCTGCATAATCTCAACCGACATCTGTGCAGAAATAAACACATCCGGCTGTCCAGGCCCATACGGCCGTGACACGTAGCCAAAACAAACACAACCTGAGATGTGTCTCAATGAGAAATTCTGTATGCTATGTTCCCCAGAGCAGGAAGTGAATTAATGCCTCTGCACGGCTCTAATGCGTCCCCTCCTCAGGCGATTCCTCTTAATTCACTGTCATTTTTCAGTTTTCTTCAATCTCTCTTTCTCTCTCTCTCTGTATTTAATCCACTGCCTGTGATTAATTCTGGTTGTTTATGGTTCATCAGATATCTAGATGTGGGTATAAGACACTATTTAAACTCAAAATGATCAGGAGACAGTGAGGTAGGATCTTTGGTGGAACGGTTGATTCAATGCAGGATCTCTTGCTGTTTTGTGTTTATGTGCCATTACGAGTCCCTACTCACACCCTCGCCGCTTAGTGATTTGTGTGTTTGACAAAAATTGTGCTGAATCGGCTCAAAACAAAAACAGTTGCGGAAATGAGCCTCTGGCGAGGGCTTACAGAGAGGCTTTTCCACCAATCAGAGCCGATTGGATGGAACGCGATTCGCTGGCCACTGCCAGGACCCTGCACCACTTCTTCTGGCCCAGGCTGCACAGGGACTGGCATGCCTACAGAAACCCTACACCTCCCACTCATACAAACGCAAACATGCACAAATACCACACACCAACTCTCTGCAGATATGGTTCTGTGGATTTCAAATGCACAGCATAAATCTATAAAAGAGAGCCTGGGGCTAGTTGTCACACGGGTGAGTTGTCACAAAGGCTTTATCTCAGCAAGTATAATGTTTTGAGTCAATTATCCAGTTACATAAACATGTGTTTTCTCTTGCAGTGGTTTTGTACGTTGTTTTCAAACAGTTCAACTTCTTAACATAGGAATAATTATTGTAAATTCAGTTCTCCAAACTAAAATTTGTATATATTTCTGCTGTTGGATAAACAAGTGAAAATAATAAAACAACATCAGCATCATAAGACAGGAGTCTGAGTGAAGGTAGATTGTTAAACTGTAGTTTAAATGATAAAAATGTAGGCCAAAACAATGGTTTGATATTTTGTAGGTTGCCTTTTACATGTTTGCCTTTTCAGTTAATTGTTTTGAGATTCATAATTGGTTTACTGTTTATTATTATTTTGTGGAAAAGGCATTAAATTGCCTATAATAACTGATTTAATGACAGGTTCTTAATATGAAAACTTAATGCTTATTACCTGAATATTACAATTTATAATAAAGACGGCACGGTGAAGAACAGTATGGAAACAAAAGGAGAAATGTTCAAGCTTTTTATTGGAAAGAATATGAAATTAGCAGAACATAGACAAGGAACCCATACTGAATGTACGCTACCATTCAAAAGTATGGAGTCAATCGTTACTTTTTTTAAAAGAAATTGAGAAGTTTACATTTATAATGCTACATTTGTTTTTAAAACAAAAAATCCTGATGTAAAATGTATTATAGTTTCAACACAAATACGTAAAAAAAGATTTTAACATTGATAAAAAGAATAAATATTTCTACAGCAAAAAAAACATATAATTCATAGGAATAAAATGCATTATAATAATTACATGTTATTATTAAATATTAACTATTAACTACAACTTTTCCCTCAATAAATTCTTTATTTGCTTATTAATAGTTAGTAAGGTAGTTGTTATTTTAGGTATTGGGTAGGATAATGTAGAATAAGACATTAATATGTGCTTAATTAGCACTAATAAATGGCTAATATTCTAGAAATATGCCAAAAAGCAACTAATAGACTTAATGGTAAAATAAGGTTACCAATATTTTATATTAACATTATTTCAGAAAATTACTCTTTTATATGTTTTTAATTAAAAAAAATACTGCCTTGGTGAGCATAAGTGAAAAATCTGATTAAAAACATTTTAATGGTAGTGTATATGCACATTCCCTACAGTTAAAAGTCTATTGCACTGGATCTGTGTTAGAACAAATGAAAGCTCATGATGTAAGTTCTTGTGTAACTTTCTCTTGTATTGCATACATTGGTTTGAACCAAGAAGAAAGAAAGACATAATACAGATAGATTTCTTCGTTGTATCTCCAGTTGACAGAGGCACACGACATACAGTATTCAGAGGCACAATCAAAGCAGGGCAAGAATACTGACACACAACCTGCAAAAGGTTTTATACTGACCACTACTGAGCCACAGAGCTCAGATACCAAATTTTGCCTTCAAAGACCAACCATATCCATGTCACTTAAATAAAACACCCAGTTTGTAGCAAAAAGCTCTCTCAAACGCCTTAGAAGCATGAATGTCAGATGATCAAAGTCTGTAAAGGAAACAGACAAGTCATGTAACATTTAAAAAGCCGACCTTGATAATCTGATTCAGGCCTCAGTTGACTGTGAAAAACGTCTGCTCTTTGAACTCTCCATCGACAAGACAGTGATAGTTCTTACCTTAGTATAGAGAGACCAGAAGCTCTTCCTCTGACACCAGTCCTTGCATGCAAGAGCCTGTCTCTCGTTATATACACATACGGATCCTCTTCTTTGTCGTCTCCAGTGGGTGAGTTGGGCTTACAGAGACGGTCTGCTGTTTATGGTCTGGAAGGAGTGCTCAAATACTGCAGAAGTCCTGCAATCAAAAGCACTATTGTCCCTCACATTCCACATGACACCAACCTGGCTTGTCCACCCACAGGGCCAGGAAAATGCCATGTTCACAATCCAGCAGGCTACAACTGGCTGCCCGCCTGTCTAAGTGACACTCAACACATGGCAGCTGGCCACTGTCCGCCTCTCTGGCCTACCCAGAGTCCTCCTGTTGTGCTGGGTATTCCCTACATCTCAAACAAACTCCAACTGACCTCTGTGTATTCATTATTTCCAGTGACTGGTTGTTGATTAGGGTAAGTACCCGGCTGGATAAAAGGCTAGATGTGAATAGGGTTAGTCGCTGAAGCCCAACTCGCCCAGTACACCATGGAGATCTATAATACATAGAAAATGCTATCTTTTAACAATCCCATCCATCCCACTGACAGTTTCTGTGATTTATTTGGACAGTTTAACATTGAAAAAGGTGTTCACACAAGAAATCATACTCACGGTAATGTTAAAAATGATGGCTTAGTAATTTAAGAAAAAGCATTTAACAAAGATATAGATAGCAGGTTGATTGATATTGTTGTTGACTGATCTGGTGGAAGTATGCCATTAATCAAATATTATTCATAGTATACTTATTTTATGTTGAATCTACATGCATTTGATGATGTAATGTTTAAATATATTTATGATCGCACATTTCAATATTCATGGTTAGTCATGGAAAACTGTGAAATTAACGATGTATTAATTGATTCACAGCCTTACTATAACATATTGAAAGAATAGCAACATACACTTTCAAGTTATTTTTACTTCAGAGATCACTTACATTCTTTAAAAGCGACAGATATATTTTGCAACGTTATAAATGATTTTGATATTTCAAATTAATCAAATCAAAGAATAAATAAATAAATACATTAGTGCTGTCAAAAGTGAGTAATGCAAAATAAAAGTTTGTTTACATAATATATGTGTGTGTACTGGGTATATTTATAATTTATATATAAATACACACTCATACAGTATATATTTAGAAAATATTTACACATACCTACATGTATATATTTATATAATTCATATTATATATATATATAAATATAGGCCTATGTAATATACAAATAACATTTTTCTTAAATATATACATGTATGTGTGTGTATTTATATATACATAATAAATACACACAGTACACACACACGTATTGTGTAAAAAAAAACTTATTTTGTATGCGATTAATCATGATGAATTATTTGACAGCACTAAAATACATAAATAAACTCAAAAATGTCTCACTGTTGCCACAAAATATTATGAATCACAACAATAATAATAGTAAGACATATTATTAGCATATTAGAGTGATTTCTGAAGATTTGCTGGAAATTCAGGTTACATTAGAAAATATAAGAAAATAGAAAAAATAGCTGTTTTACTGTATTTTTATCAAACAAATGCAACCTTGGTGAGCATAATAGACTTCTTTCAAAAACATAAAAAATTATATTTAAAAAAATAAATAACTAAACTTTTGAACAGTAGTGTACATACATGGCTAATTTTAAATGAATGAGAACTGTGAATGGTGACTGACTGACAGTGTCATGCTAAACTCGACCTTTTGTGAAGCACACAATCCTAGTAGCCAAAATCATCCAATGAAAGCAGAATCTTAAGCTACGATGCGACTTTGGTTCCATTTAGTGGAGCACAAAAACAGTTTGCCCTACCCCAGACAAGCTATTATCCCCTCAATGACAAACAGTAATTTTCCGTACAAAAACATGCCACATGCACACTTATTTATGGAGGCAGTGCCCTTGTTTTCCACCCTGAAGAGCAGCGTTGGAAATTAGACCTCCATTAGCATTAGCAGTCATTATCCCTGGCTATGGTTGGCTCAGCGAGATGACAGGCCATTATTCCGGCACTTGCGTAGTGCCACTCTCGTCCCTGTACATCAGATGAACAATTGATAAGCAAATGTTTTATTCATACGTGCGTATGAGCAGACTTAAGTGCTGAAGGTCTAGCAGTCAAAGCCCAGCAGACTACTTATCCATGTCACAGAATGAATGGAACCGGTAGCCGTCCCAGATGCAGGACACTGGTTGCTGGATTGGGAAAGGAGGTGAAGGCTCTGGTCAGGAGGACTTTACAGCAAACACAATCTTCTCCAAGTATCCAAACTGGATAGCCTCTCCAGTAAAGCAGCTCTTATACCCCTGCCTCTCTTTTTGAGAAGCCTTGGAGAAATGCTCAGAAAACCAAAGTAGCGACCTAATGTAATATCGATGTCGTTATTGTGTTTCAAGCATGTTTTCTGCATTTGAGCTGTGCTTCAATGTGATTGGAAGGTTAGGCTTATTTGCTTGTGTGAGTGCACTGAGAATAAATTTGAATACAGAAATTTAAGGTTAGTGTGTTGTAGAGCCCTTGCAGTTTAGTGGCGTGACAAAACGCACTTGACGGCAGACAGCCAGTTATCATTGAGAGGTATTGAAACAATCCAACTTTGCACTTTGTAATATATCTAACAAAAAGCTGTCTGAATAACACGGGCAGGCATTTGAGAAGCATATTAAAGAAACAAAACACAGCCAACAGACTGAAGCTAATGTGTTATGAAGGCGTGAAAAATTTGTGACTGACTAAAAAGAAATTGACACAATCCGGTCAGTGATCACGTCACTGAAACTGTATGCGTAATCTGACTCGGAGTTAACACTTGCATTGAAATTGTATCAGAACAATACATTAAAAATAGAATAATTGGCCATTTTTACAGTCTGGAGGTTTCAGTGCAGAGGTTTATTTGCATCATAAACATGGTGGAGGTTGTGAAGAAATAATTAGTGGAGGAGATTACATGTATTAACATCTTATAAAATAAAATGACTGTTGAGAAACTGGATGGATGGAAAAGTAAGAAACATCAGCTGTTTTGACATATTTTTACATGTGTCAGAAAGGACGACACACCAATTACAGACTATGGAACCATGTCTCTGACAGGAGGGCTGACAGTTTGTTCTTGTTATGCTAATGTTCTTTGCATGCACAGAACTTTTGTTTGGAAGACGTGCATATATGATATTGCAGAGAAAATGGTACACATAAACATTGCAGTCAGACTGAATTTATTCGGGTATTTTTGCATTAAATCTGAGCATGTAAACATATCTGTTTACCTGACAGATATTGCTCGCTTTGACTGTTTGATGACCTTTCCATTCCATATATATATATATATGTATATATATGTGTGTGTGTGTGTGTATGTGTATGTGTGTCTCACCAAGACTAAATGCATTTATTTGATCAATAGTACAGCAAAATAGTGATATATTACAATTTAAAATGACAATAACAGTATTCACGGTCAAATAATCTGTCAGTAATGCCACTACACTACTACTACTCAAAGCTTTGCATGATTTTATAGTAATTAAAAACTAATAATACTTTTAATAATTTTTTTTTAAAAAAAATTTAAAAAATACACAGAAATATAAAATAGTTTTCAATTGCTGAACTGGTTGCTTTCACTGTTGTCAACACTGATAATAACTGATAAAATATATATATATTTTTATATATGTATATATATATATATATTTATGCACATTTAAATATGTACTTATATTAACATTACATAATAAGGTTACCTATTTTATAATTATAAATACTGAATAAATGTAAGTATGAACCAAATAATAAATACAGCTTTAATGCAAAAATGTGTGATAGAGAATGAGGCCTATTATGTGGATGTTCACAGGGAAACTGAGATATTGAGAGCACAGGCTCAAAATGAATTGACATTCAGTACTACAGATGAGTTATTTGACAGAGGATCCCTGAATAAAACTGCCATGAATACAAAGTCCTCAGATTCTGAAACTGTCTTCAGATCAGTTCCACATCTGCCTAATGAACAGTGGCTGTCTGTCACCCTGCAAGAGAGCTGAGCTCTAGAGGCCTTTAATAAGGTTAAGGAGGGGTGGTAACATATGTAGGATTCTGATGAGATTAGTCTGTGTTGTGTAAAACAGATGACAGCGCAAACATTGGAGCTCATATCAAAAGAACTAGGTCTCTGCTTCATGTAAGACCGCCTGAGAGCAAAACTAACTACCGCAGAGAGGGGCAATTAGAGAGAACTCATTTAAGACTTCAATCAAGACAGTTCATGTAGCTCTTTGTCCACTCCGGCTGTAAACTCACATTGGAAAATGGAGAACGGTTTACTGAGCGGTAAATATATTGAGTGAGAGTGGAGGTAAGTGTGATTAATCTGCTGAATTACACATACACTGCTACACGAATTGGCAGATTGGTTCCCCTGTGACACTCTAACATCTTCTGTCATGTGTTCAATGAATTCGTAAAAGGTTATACTGTATGAGGGCTTGCTCAGACTTCCAGCTAAATTCAGGGGATAGGAAGCCAGAAAAGGAAAATTCAGTTTATATTAAAGTTATTTACATACACAATCACTCAGTCGCTGGAAATATTCCCCTTCACAGCAGCTCTTACATATCTTTGCATTGCACATATTCAGACTTACAATGACTCGTGTCACACCAGGTTCGACATCAGTGATCAAACTTCAAATTTCAACTCCTTTAAATATTTTGCGGGTCATGAGAGATATATACTCTTTTCCAATTTCAATTTCATTATTATTAAACATGAATATTCAGTTAATTTATTTTTTCTGTCTTTTGAAAACCTCCAGAAAAATAGCTGTTTATTTATTTCAGAACATTTTGTTTTTAATATGTTAAAATGAAACATAACACACATCCAGACATTGCTGGAAGTATCGCGGTAATGAGCTTTTCAGCAGAAAATGCAATAAAATATAAAAAATAATGTTATTTCTATGTGAATTACTATAGAGATAGAGAATACTACTATTTTTATGACTGTATTTTTTTTTATTACTGAATTTAAATGTTCATATTTTTAATCATTACTGCCACAGTGTTTTAATAGTTTCAGAAAAATGACCCAATAAGATTTGAGAGCAGCTGCAGATGGGAAGATCTTTGTGAATAATAACTAACAGCAATAATTAAACCAAAAGTAAAAATTGTGACATTTATCCTTCATCATCTATCTTTCCAAATGCGTATGAATTTCTTTGTTCTGTGAAACACAAAAGGTGGATTTTTGAGCATTAAAATATTCCTGGCTACTGAGACTGGCAAGCTTTCAAAATTGATATTCTTCCCAAAAAATGGTTTGTGGAAGAAAGTCATCATGTGGTTTTAGAAAAACAAGAGTATGCTAAATTACACACACACACACATATATATATATATGTGTGTATATATATATATATATATATTTATTTACTGTATTTTTACATCTACGTTAGAATGAAAAAAATACAGATATTTTCAAACCATGTACCAACAGAAAAATGTGAATCAGGTTGGCTTTGCTTAAGAAATATATTCTAAACAGCATTAAGATCTTAAAAGTGGCCCTCCATTTCAATTTTGTCAATTTTCCCTTTGCATCAAGTTCTACAGATACACCGCATGATCTTTTGATGGAAAGTTACCTTTAAACTCTTGAGCATAAGAGAGCACATCTAACTGAGCTCATCTTGTTTCTAGGCGACAGCGAAGCGGCTTCTCACAGATTGTGTTTGTATGAACATCCCCTCATATCAGCCCACGTTTCTCTCTCTGCTAATTTCATCTAAGCAAATATGCGTGTGTTGTTTAAACCTAATTAACATAGATTCATACATGGACACTAAACGCACTCCTCCTCTGCCTCTATGCATGGAAAAATCTGATAATTTCACCACTTCAATGTTATTCGCAAGCACCACTGATCTGTAAAGCAAAAACTCTTGGTCCAGCAAATCACCAATTTAGCAACCCTTAATTACAACGGCAGCTAATCAAGCCTCTATTGTTGGATGTTAGTACATGATTTGTTGTAACGCTTTAGAATAGGTAACACTTGTTAATTATAAATTAAAGTCTTAATTTGCTGTGTTGGGTAGGATTAGGGATGTAGTCATATAAAATAGGGCATTAATATGTGCTAATAAATGGCTAATATTCTAGCAATATGCATGCTAGTAAGCAACTAATAGGTGTAACCGTAAAATAAAGTGTTACCTGATTTGTTTACAGTGATGGGTGAAGTATGTGACACAGCAACAATGCAGTGACGTAGCAGTCTACATCCATAGATCCAGATGGATATGTATTTTCACACAAACGGTTGTCCGCACACCTAAACGCACAAACTCCAAAGTCACGGCTGCCACCGCGAATAATAAGGAGAGCTGAGGCAGATCGGACTACGGCTCATTTGAAATCTGGGAATCTCATTAAAAGTGAGAGAAAAGGCTTTTGACAGCCTTCTATGTGACATCTCACCCTCTCCTGCTCGTCCACGTGGGCTGCCCTGTCAGCCGTGTCACTTCCTGTTTGCAGAATTAGTCACTGAAATTCTATGAGACGGGAGTCAGGTTGACAGCTTGTTGTTAAATAAAAAGCCAACCATAAATTATTAAACCCCCATGATTTTTTTTGTATAGTCCACCCACCCAAACTGCAGTCGTAATGGAGGTTCTAGCCGAGCTGAAATGCTTCCTAAATTATTTTGACTCAGATGGAGCAGGAAGAGGAAAATCAATGGTGATCAGATATGACAAGATACATTTGCGAATGCAGACGTTACCTCGTATTCAAGGTCCTCGTGGATGCCGAACAGCATTACGAAGACCGAAAGGGTCTTAGATTCAGAACATAATGAAGATCAATACAATGCATCATCTGTCTTTGTTTAATACTGATATTATCATATGAGCCGTTTTCCAATGACTCGTCATTCAATTTGCAAGCAACGCCAAATCAACCAAAAATCTGATTAAGATATTTACATAAATCTGAGACAAACAGAGCAGCAGGCAGGACTGTGAAAAAGAGAGAGAGACAGCAACACAAAGCCAGCAACATCTTTCTCACCTCTATCACGAAAGCATGCGAAAGTGCCTGAAGTGGCATAAACTGCTAACCAAAACCACAGGAGCTAAGCATGGGAATAACTTGTGATGCATCTCATCCATTCAGTTTGCATCTTAACATTTATTTGATCCATCAAAGACTTAACATTAACAGAACTTCTTGAAGCATTTGTCATTTTTGTATCAAGACAATTTCTTGAGTATATGGATGAATGTACTGTCAACAAACAAATGTGTGCTCCCACACTGACCCCTTTCATTCCTTCCTCCTTCCCACCACAGGTGCTTTAATTATCCTAATCAATGACACTCCCAAAAATTTTCCCATAGTCACATGACATCACACGTAAACGTTTTCATGGCTCCTATATTCCAGCCCCTAATTATTATAACCTTAATAATAATTACATCAAATAGATACAATTAGGAGACATAGACATTTGATTCAAAATACAACACTTTTTTTTCATACATCAATCAATGTCTGTGTGTTCGATGAAGTCCATGCAAAGTCTTTAATGCTTTAGTGTGTGTATAAGTGATTTAAATTCAGTCATATCAGTGTGTAAAGTCAATGTCTATATTAGGAACAAATTTTTTTTTTTCCAAGGGTAGTGTCAAATATCTGCTTCCTGCAGAAGGCAGATTTTTGTGATTGGTCTATTCAAAAGATTGGTATTAGTCTTGAGTCGCACCTGATGAACAAAGCCCTTTTTGTCTGGAAAGGTTTGGATCACTTTCCCAATTATTTTGTCTCAACTCACGTTCCGCACCAAGAAAATTTTTACCATTATCAGATCGTATTTCTACGACTTGTCCCAATCTTGCGATGAATTGTCGCAATGCATTTATAAAGGAATCAGTTTCCAGTGATGGCACCACTTTGATATAAATAGCACGAATGGCTAGACACGTGAAGATAACACCGTATCTTGTCACAATACTTCTCCTGCGCTTAATTTCGAAGGGTCCGAAAAACAGTCAACTCCAACATAACTGAATGGAGGTTTATCTGGAGAAACTCTATCCAGAGGTGGGTCTGCCATCTGTTGATGCCCTGGAGCTGCCTGCAAACGTTTCATCTATTCCAGATTGTGCTAAGGACATTTTCAACGATTTCCTCTTCTGATTCAAATTTTGGAGTAACTGCTTAAATCTGAGAATCCAAGTAACTGACCTCTTTAACCGACTCCAAGAGAAAAAATACTGGATAAAGTATGTCGTAACATCCCTTCCTAGTTGTACAGTGTTAACAATGACACTTCTTTTCACCTTCGGATCCTCTGGGGAACAATCTCCCAGGTCAGTAAGATTAACAGGCCATTCCTTTTCAGGCAAAAGAAGAAACTGTGGTCCGAAAACCCAACTTTTGTTCTTCAGAAATGATTCTGCTCTCAACCCTCTAGAAGCTATATCTGCTGGATTTGCTGCAGCACTCACATACCTCCAGGGATCATAAGCAGAACTCACAGTAGCAAGGATCCCCCTTCTAGTTGAAGGTCTCTGCTGCAACACAATTTTGAACTTGAAGGCACCAGATTGTATACACCACTGTACCCCGAGCACTCTCTCTACAGGAAGTAGGTCTTGTCCCAAGTCCAAATCCTTCACATTTTTTGCTCTGAGTTTCTCTGGGATTCTTACCAGCACATCTCGACAGTTACTTATCCATTTCATCAATGTAAAACCGAGAACAGAGAAATGGCTTCATCCTCTGATTGTACATAAACAAGACAGTCGTCTACATAAAAGCAATGCAAGATTGTATCAATGACTTCCTTGCTGAAGTCTTTGTTATCTTCTGCACACCTTCTGAGGGCAAAATTTGCACAACTGCTTGATGAAGTGGCTCCAAAGAGGTGCACAACCATGCGATATTCTACCATATCTTGAGTAAGGTCACCATCAGGCCACCAAAGAAACCTCAGCAAGCCTGGATCATCTCTTGGTACCCCCACTTGATGAAACATGGCTTCAATATCTGCCATGATCACGACTCGCTCTTCCCTAAATGTAGTTATCACTCCGATCAGTGAACTGGTGAGCTATGGACCCTGTAATAGCTGGGTATTCAAAGACATCCCTTGGAATGTAGCTCCACAATCAAAGACAACACAGAGCTTTCCTTTCCGGGGGTGGTAAACACCATGATGGGGTAAATACCATACTTTCCCATCACTACATTCCAAGTCTTCAGCTGGCACTCTCTCTGCATAACCTTTAGAAATAATGTATTTCATGAAAACAGAATATTTAGAATGAAGCGAAACATTATTTTTCAATCTTTTCTTTAGGTTCAGAGCACGCTGTTCTGCAATTATCTTGTTGTCTGGCATACGAACATCTTTATTCCTCAAAGGTAAGCCAGTAGAATAATGACCCTCTTCCAACTTTAATGAATTTGTGACCATATCAATGAACTTGTGATCTTTTCTTGAAAACCCAACTTTTTCATTTTTGCTACATTCAGGAAAATCAACTTCAAATTGCTGTTGCCAAAGTTCTCCCAAGTTTGAAACAGAAATCCTGTTGACTGAAACATCAGGGTACTTAGAAGCAGATTGGTTGCCTCCATCTCCTCTTAATGGACCATTTACTGTCCATCCCAATCTAGTTTTAATTGCGTAGGGTCCGTTACCAACACTGCAGATCACTTGAATCGGCTCCATGACTCTTGGTGCATTCTTTCCTTAAAAGCAGTTCAATATCAGAGTCAATGTCAGGCAAATTCAAATGTCTCAAATGTGGCCATGCTTGCAAATCCTTTTGTTTTGGGATGTTTCCGCTATGCACAGGCATAGTCTCTTGTGTATAGGTATCAAGTAACTCCAAAAAGTCTTCTTCATCCAGACCAGCTACCTCTAACCCAGAAACAACATGGGTAGTTGTAACTTTCTCCTGACCCATAGTATGCAAGAGAATATTAGTCCTTTTACCTGAAAGACCAAGTCTATTCATCAATCCAGATGTACAAAACACTGCTGTGCTACCTTGGTCTAGAAAAGCGTAAGTAATCACAGTCTTATTCCATCTTTTAGATTTCACTTACACAGGAACAATAGAAAGTTTGCATTCGTATTCACCAGCCCCAATATATCCACTGGACTCAACAGATTCAGGAGCAATGCCCATTACAGTGTCCTTTTGTTTCCTCACTTGCTTTGAATCAGTCAAATTTTCTCTTGAATAGATGTGAGGTATACTAGGGTGTTTAAAATTACACACTTTGCATGAATTTCTACAATCTTTACTGATGTGCCCTGTACACATACAGCCAAAACAAATGACATTCTCTTTGACAAATAAATTATTTTCACCATGAGGGCTCTTTTCCAATAGAGGGCACAATTCCAAAGTGTGTTCACATTTGCAAAACAAACAACTCTTTTTGCTGAGAGAAACATTGTCTTATCGATTAGTTCCAATTTCCTTTCCATTGCTGTGACAGTAGTGGCAAAGCTGCTTTTAGTTTTAAGATGAGGCAGAGACTTGCTTTTGTTCAACAAAATTAACTTCTTTCAACAAAATTAACAATGTTGAAATGCAGATGGTAGCTCTTTGATTGACAGCTTCCTGCATTTCACAGACCTCTGATCTCCATTTCTCCCTTAATTTGTATGGTAGTTTATTTACTACAGTCAACATATTGGAAGGTGTATCCATCTCACGCAGATACTGAATGTTTTCCATGGAGTTACAACAGCTTCTTAAGAACAAGCTATAATCTTGCAAAGCTCTGAGATCCTCACTTTTGATGTTTGCCCATGAAAGAGCCTTTTCCATATAGGCGGACGCAATTTTATACTGGTCGCCAAAATGCTCTTGTAGTAAAGCTTTAGCCCTTAAATACCCATGATCTGCAGGCATATGCTGACAACTCTTTATAATCTCTCTTGGTTGACCCCTGGTGTACTGTTCAAGAAAGTATAAGCGATCGCTAGAGCTGTCAGTTTTACGCTCCACACCACTTTCAAAAGATTTCATAAAAGAGTGGTATAGCAAAGGGTTGCCATCAAACACCTGAATTTCCCTTTTAGGCAAAGATGACAGACATTGTTGTTGAACCAGTAAAGATGTAATTTCATTTTGTTTATTTTATCAAATTTTATCAGTATTTCCTGAACCAGCACTTGAACTGCTTCCGTACTGGGCACTTACATTCACATTACCATGCTGACTTGAGTTTGGAATTATCTTGGGGTGAATGGTTTGAGAAACATTCCTCTTGTTTACATTTGCACCTGAAGAAACCATTTGTTGATTTGGAATAAATGATTCTGCATCAGCATTAAGTGTCTCAGTGGTCTGTTGTCCTTTATCAACATGAGAATTGCTTCTGTCAGAATGGTGTATCACATCACTTGTAACGCTATGCACGCTGGAGCCCTTAAGTACTTTCACTTTTGTCATAGTTTTGTCACAGCAATTTCCATTGATTGGACATTATCACTTGAGCTTTCAATTCCACTTATCCACTGCTTTGTGTCTCGTGCGGGCCCTCATGCATAATCCTAAATCGACTTCATCTATGAACAGATTTGTTTGTTGACTAAATTGAAGCGGCATAAACTGCTAACCAAACCCGCAGGAGCTAAGCGTGGGAATAACTTGTGACGCGTCTCATCCATTTGAGTATATGGATGAATGTACTGTCAACAATCAAATGTGTGCTCCCACACTCACCCCCTTCCTTCCTTCCTCCTTCCAACCACAGGTGCTTTAATTATCCCAATCAATGACACTCCCATAGTCACATGACATCACACGTAAACGTTCTCATGGCTCCTATAGTGCCAATCACTTGAGTCACAAAGCATGGAAATAGAGAGGCACGGAGCGGACAAGGCCTTGCCTGGACTCAGTGGGGGGTTGATGTATCACACCAGTTTCGCTGCCATTCTCCAAACTGAACAATCACTTAACAGCAGCCGGGTTCAGGTCCTCAGACTCATTTTGCTTAAGAGGGCACCGAATAAAGCAGGTCTGAAGCTTGTATTTCACAGCCGTAATTGGTCTGTGCCAAGAACACAGGGCACTCTCACAGGAGGGGGTCCGGTCTCACTGTCTGCTCTGAAAGTACAACTCATTTCTGAATTATTGCTGGCTTTTCAAAGTGAAAGCGGAAGCAAAATAAAACACAAAGAAGTAACTGCTGCAACACATGCTTATATTTGAGCAAATGTCTCTTTAGAAGCAAAGTCTGTGTCTATTCCCTAAGCATAATTAAGATAGCACTAATGAGCAAGAGGTTTTTCCCAGCACCATGAAAATGTTTTCTTCGCTTTTTTAAATGAGCTATGAATTCTGGGCCTGAGGAAATGAAAGATTAACTACTCAGCTTCAGAGGTCAACGGAGGCCACGATTAAACTGCCATCGTTTCAGGCTTTCGCATCTGTTGCTTTGATTCGTAATGTATGGATATATTCTTAGTGAACGCCAACATGGTTTCAAAAAAGGTCATTTTCATTATACATGCAGCTGGGTCATTCAGTATCATCTTTTATAACACTTAAAACCTTGAATTCATAGGTTACATCAAAAAGATGTACATGCATGTGTGCTTTAAATAAACAGGAGGTTGTTCCATAAATCTTGGAATTTTCGGTGACTAAAGCCTGGTTTGTGTTTTACGGCATTTTACTATTTAAAAAATCAGGTTTGAGAGATCAGCTCCTGTGAAAAATAATTAACATTGTCATTCAAAATTATATTGCATTGGAAAAACTATTAAAATGGTGCTGACTAAATTTCATGCTTTTGAGGTTAAATAAGTACACTATACTTTTTAAAAGTTTGTGGTTATTATTTTCAATGAAAAAAAGCCTCTTTTTAAACAGTAATATTGTGAAATATCAGAATTTTTATATTGTTTTCTATTTTTTGAACTGTTTTTTACTTTAATATATTATAAAATATAATTTATTGATGGCAAATCAGGATTTTCAGAAGCCATTACTCCAGTCTTCAATGTCACATGATCCTTCATTGTGAAGGTTAGCTGTATTTTTTAGTGTTTTTTTTTTAATCTACTCAAAATAACCCAACTGCATTTTGACATAATTTTTGAAAATTGTTAAAAACTGAGTTATATATTTATATACATAGAGAGAGAGAGAGAGAGAGAATTTAAAGTTGATTTTGGGCCAAATCTGTGAGGCACCAGTTGAATGAGGAAACACATTCACAAACACATTGCACAACATAAAATATACTGGATTATACACTAGCTAAAATAGTACAAAGTGTCCATATATTGTTTCTGGTAACCGTTATGAGTCCAGAGAAGGTGGGTGCTGATGTGGGCCGTGTAAACTTATTCTAAGGAATGGTGGCCTTTTGGATACACAGCGTGGGCAGAAACAAATGAGAGAGTGCGGCTTGCATGACATTTTACCACAGCGAGTCAATCCACATCCCTTACTGTGAGGATCTAATAAAAAAAATACAACTTTTATTACTTTGCATGCCTGTCAAACGAACAATAGCATCATTTCAGAGAGAGACTGAAGGCTGTGTTATTTTTCATGGTGGATTGCAATGACATTGGAGACTCATGATAAGGTAATGATATTTCGCATCACAAAATGGCATTGTAAGACAGCTCTTTCATGAGTTAATTAAATGAGAAAGACTGCCTACAAGAGGGGCCGTGCAAAGGGAATGAGAACAAATCTAATGTTCTTGAGGGAAATGCTAGGCTAGATTCAAGCAAGCATATGTAAATACGCTGTCTGTTACATGTTTGGATAGATGAAGCCTGTCATTCTTCTGTCAACATCTTTACAGGAATAAACAAATAACACAGTGAACAATGAGTTAAAGCTTGAAGTATAAAAAGTATAACTGCACTTGGTTCCACTGACACAACCAAGCTAAACATAAACCAGGGTAGTGCGAAACAATACAAACAAATGTGAAATACACATACACATACTGTTTATTGTGGATCAGTATGTTTTCAAGGCAATTAATATTAATCTTATTTAGCAAGGATGCATTCAATTGAAAATTTTTTTGGTAAAGATATCCATAATGTTAAAAGATTTAAGTCTTTAAATATATGCTTTAAATAAAACTTTCTATTGATCAAATCCTGAACCCTGAACAAAAAAATTTATCACGGTTTCCACAGAAACATTCAGAGTCACAACTGCTCAACATTGAGCACCAAATTAGCATATTAGAATGATTTCTGAAAGATCATGTGACACCAAAGACTGGAGTAATGGCTGCTAAAAATTCAGCTTTCCCATTACAGAAATGAATTACATTTTATAATATATTCAAATAGAAATTGTAATAATATTTCACGTTGTTTCTGTTTTTACTGTATTTTGCTTGGGCAAGCATAAGAGATGTCTTTCACAACATAAAAAAATCATAACATTTAAATGGTCATGCACAAATATCTCTAAATTCACTATGAGCTTTACTTTTGGGAACAATCTTTTGCTTTCGGCTAAATGGTTTCTGATAATCTAAGCAACGTTTCTACTGCATATCAATGGATTCCTAAAGGAAACGTTTAATCAAGTGTGCTGGAGTTTCATTCCAGATTGTTCCTGCTCAATTTAACCCCTGGTTCTAAAAATTCCTTACAATGTGCATGAACTCAGAGGGAATCCGAGCTAATTAATATTGTATCACATTTTCTGCAGCACTGTGCATGCAACTTGTGCTGACTTCATCACTATCCTTTGGGTTTTCCATTCATCTGTGTCTTTCTCCAGCAGTGGCCCGATTTAATGAGACTGACCAAATTTTGACATAGACACAGCTGTGAATATCAAATGCCAAGTATACACTTATTACAAATTCAGGCATCTTCTGAAAGAAAAAAAGAATAAAGGCATGGAGCATTTCAAAATATTTTAAATTTAAGTTGACATATTCCCTTCAGCACTTTTAACACTAGTTGTCTGAATTACAAATTGACAGATTTGTATGCTGGGCTATGTGTGCTGGGTTTACATTACATATGGGATCACATTTAACACAAAACAGAACTTAGACATTAAAAAACAACCAGTGAAAATTGGTCTCAAGGCTCAGGTTTTGCAGTTTGAGATGCTCGTGACATGAAAACATTTATGAATTAAAAGAAAACTGAGCAAGAAAACTTTTGTGGCCTGAGGTGAAACACAAGGTGAGAACTGAGGGGTGGTAAACAAAGTACTGAAAGATACCCGTTCTTGCATTCACATCCTCATTTCCTCCGTTGAAACAAGAAGAAAGAGAGAGGCAGAAACTGCCAGCAGTTCCCTAAAAAAGTGACAGTGTGATATATTGTGACTGCGCTGGTGGAAATTTTAATTACCCGCTGTAACCTTTGTGTCGCTAAGATATATCTAATCCAGCTTTGAACAAAGCTTCATTCTGCATTCTCATGCTAGAGTAAATGAAAAAGACAAAGTTAATTTAAATATGGTGTTTGGAGAGGAGGGAAATGAGAATGAGTGAGATATAAGTGCAGAACAAACTTTGAAGTAGCGAAGCTTTCCCCGCCTGAGGGCAGCTTGCATGTTGCCCCTTCGGATCGAGGGTTAGTGTGAGTGACTTTGAAGATCACAGCGATGCCAGAACAGTCTGTGTGAGCCTCACCAGCTACGATGGAAGAGAAGAGTACTATCTCTCTCTCCTCCCGCCTTTCTTCCTTTCATTCTGTCCCTCTACAATCAGGCTCGCTCTCTGCTTTGCTTGCAGGTCCCTCGCCCTCGACAGGGCAAGACTTCTTTTCATAACTTCACAACTTCTTTTCTTGCCTCACACAGAGTTCCACACGGCTTGCCCGATACTTGTGCTTTAATTCTACAAAGACAAACCCCTGAGACAGGAAAAGTTCAGTTTAGTGCTTTACAGAAAAAAAGTCCATTCTGCCATTATTTAATATAATATTATATTTGATTTTTCTGACTTCTCACAAAAGGTGAATTCAAGAATGTGCTGTCCACTTTATTATTTAATATAATGAAAACGATTGAGGACTGGGGCTGTCAAGTTCCAAAATGACAAAAAAAAATACATCATAACGGTATCAAAATGATCGATACAACTCTTGCACTGTATTCCACATCTTCTGAAGCTGTAAGACCCAATGTAATGAAAATCCACTTTGACTTTTATTTGAGGAATCACAAGAGAAGAGAAGTAGCCGTGACCAACTGTGACTCTGGACCACAGGTATATTTGTAGCAATAGCCAACAGTACATGGCTCTGGCTCCACTAGAGGGCACTCCACCACGGACTGTTATGTGTGTTACCCCTGTCTGTGTTTCTGCATTGCACTCTAAGGACTCTTATTATGAAGTGTGTTCCCCACTGTTTCAGTGTTCCCCTGTTCAGTCTCTGCCCCCTTGTTAGTTCCCATGACAATTGATCAGCTCGATCGACCCCACTAGCCTACTGGACTTTCCTTGCGCTCTGCCTCCGACATATCTGTTTGCCATGGTTTTTGACCCTGCCTTTTCTGACCACGATTTTGAATAGAGAGCTTGAATTTGGATCCGCACGCCCCTGTCTCCTTCACTACAGAATGCTCAGCCAACCAGGATCCAGCAGCTTTTGTGAAGAACGCTGGCCAGGTATGGATACTATCAGCACCTTATTTGCCCTGAAACAAGGCACACGATCACTGGAAAGCCATATTCAAGACTTCCTAGTCATTGCTTATAATTCAGATCTCCCAGACATTGTCCTGATTGAGATATTTTGTTACGGCATTAATCAACCTTAGATGCGAGGGTCCGCATTCATCTCTGGCTCATTTCTTGGACTATGCTCTGTGGACTGTTGGCTCTTCATTTGCAGTGGGTGTTGCGGATGAGGATCGCGGCACAACTTTTAATACGGAGATGGTCCATGCCCCGGAGTATACGCACAAGATGGCTGACGCCACATTTTCAAAATAGTTGTATCTCAGCCAAATATTGTCCTATCCTAATACAACAATTAAAAGCTTATTTATTTAGCTTTCAGACAATGTATGAATCTCAATTTAAAAAAAAGAGACTGGTTTTGCAGTACAGGGTCTCACTAAAATAAATTAACTTTTGTTTTGAATTTAATCTTTTCCATGAATTGCTCAGTCCAGTTCACTGCATTTGCAAAACAGACTGTAATGACCACTGCTGCCAATGGTTTCTTCTTTCTGCTTTTGAGAAACACAGCCCTGAATGATTTGTATGCAAATGAAATTGATGAAGTTCAAGAGTTCATTTCACTGTCTCTATGATCGGGTTGTTTGCCTAGAGGTATTTTTCACACTAAAATAAAAGCCTGTCATTACTAATTCACTCTCATGTCACTCTCATGAGAACACTCCAGAACAACTTCACAAGGTAAGAACTTATACTTTGGCCTGTTTGTGACATAAAGGTATTGTATGACTTCAAAAGACATGGAATATAAAGCTCATGCCATATACCTTTAGGTGCTTTATGGTACCTTTTTGAAGCTTGAAAGCTCCACACACCATTCATTGTAAATGCATAAACATTTCTGAGCTTGGAAAGTGCTGTGTATTGACTATGAGTATTTTTTGCTGGTTATATGAAAGAAAAAACATTGCATTGGTAACAGTTTTAAAAGCTACTTACAATAGTCACTTTCTCTTAGCGTCTCCAAACATAAGCATGTGGTGAATTCTTTGTATGTGTTAAAACTTTATTCATTCAAAAGCTGCTGTTCCACTTCACATTTTCTACTTAATAAATTGCTTGTTACATAAGCTCACATACATTCATGTTTGTCAAGGGATTCCACATCTCCCAGCTCCAATCCCCTAGCGAGTCTCCTAGAGCTTTATGATTCAATACACCGATCTCACCATGTCAGGAGTCCTAAAAAAACAGTGCAGTAGAACTGGCTCCTCAAGGGAAAACACATTCTTTTCTCTATCATTGGGCCTGAGGCTGACCTGTCTAAAAGAGCACAGTTTACATGAACAGCTCTATCTTGGATAAGACCTCAATGGTAGTGGCCAGAAGTGGACTTGCTTTGAGCAGCGGGGCTGGATGCTACACTTCCGTTCCCCAGTGTTTGCGGGGTCTCAGGTGGGCACAGTTGACAGTGACCGGTCACGGCATGCTGCCTGGCACCATTACGGGAAACCATCACACAGCAGCACGATGGGAATTATTTATGGCCCAGAGGACGATGGCAAAAACTGGAGCTTGCCCTCTGGGTGCAGTGTGACAGGCTGCTAAATCACCATCCTACTGCAGCATCTAACGCTAGCGTAGTGCCGCAAAGCCACGCCATCCACAGTCGAGTGAATTACCACCCCCAAGAGAAAATACCATGATGAATTCATTCATTAGGGTGCTGTATTCCTGATAAAACCCCTGTGGCCACACGCAGACCCCTCGCAAATAACAGGCAAAGGTCCACATTTCAGTCGAGCCTGTCAATGTGAAAAGATCGCTAGGTTAAAAAATCACCATGAGACTGTATTAACTTGTTTGTTCAATTTCCAGAAACCACATAAGTTCTTCAGCCACCACAGGTAGAGTTGTAATTTATATGCCGCCATTCATGTGTGGGACATTATCCCTCATGGGGGGGCACTAAATTTTGCAGCCTTCCATCTGCTGACAGAGTGAAGTGGGAAATGGTGAGGATATTTACCTAATATTACCGCGCTTGATCAATTTACATGCCATTTTTCATCGGTGTGTGGTTCTCCTGTGCAAATCGCGTGCATTATAACATTTCAAGAAAAGAAAAAGCTGTTATTTACGAGTATTTGTGTGGATAATGCATATAAGGTTGGTGACATTAGAGAGTCGGCTCTCCAGTAGAGTAGCACTCGTGAATGATTTATCTCTCTTTTAGCATGGGCTATTTACTGCTACTCCTAGATCCCAGCTAGCAGCAATGCGACTAGTAATTAATTC
Source organism: Enteromius mattozi (assembly GCA_032359235.1). Classification (NCBI taxonomy): domain Eukaryota; kingdom Metazoa; phylum Chordata; class Actinopteri; order Cypriniformes; family Cyprinidae; genus Enteromius; species Enteromius mattozi. Next base: position 11,249,543 of record JAUMHE010000063.1, on the reverse strand, counting down.
CGGTTTCTGCAAACATCCTGGTTCTTTGATAAATTAGCGTGACTAAGTTTGTAGGGTCATTTAATACGTCAACAACTATCCCGACTGTATTTTTCACCTCGTAGATACGTGACGGCTCTTAAAATACTCAACCTCGCTCAAGAGTCTCCTCTGAATATTCAGCTGTTCCAGAAACAAATCAGCAAAAAATAATTAAAGGGTTCAATCAAGCGAATAATTACATTGATTGATTCATATGAGAGCACACTGACACTTCTGACTCACAAAAAAAATACAAGGATGCTTAGGAACAAGTTAATGAAAAGACAAGATGTTCAGCCAAAAAAAAGGAAGGGGAAAAAAATGGCTTCACATGGAAAGGCCACGTTTAATAGCTCCAAACCCCTGGCGGGGATGTGAGCTAAGCCAAAGTAAGGCTTGGTCTCCACCCAGCCTCAGCATTTTGTGGAGAGGATTAATTCTATCGTAATTAAGGGTTTGGTTGTGGCTTCTCTTGAAGCAGTAGTGGCTGCGCTTTCTCTTCCTGAGTGGGATGAATTAGCCTGAGGCTAAGATGTTTAGTCTGAGACTCTACAACCCTTGGCTGTGACCTACCACTGAAAAGCCCAGCGTGATACAAAAATCTCTTTAAAAAGACTCTGAAAACATATGTAACAGCAGTTTCCTCCTATTATTTATGTTGCAACTTTAGCTTTTAAATAACCCAAATATAAGGCAGATGTTAAATTATTAAATAATAATAATAGTAGTAATAATAATTTATGTGCAGAATAAACTGCTGTAGAGGAATTTAACATCATCCTGAAGGGATCACTTTTGCAATAACGACCGACAAGACAATGGTAAAATATACAATAAATACAGATGTGATCAAAAATATTCAAAAATATCTGACACCAGAATGCGAAATTGTAAATGCTTCAAAATTATTTTAAGATGATATATTTTGTTGTAGTATGCCAGTATAAATCAATAGGAAAAAATAGATTTCTAAACAAAGTGACAATTAAAAACCATTATATTATTTCTATTTTAGTCATTCAAATTAAATGTGGAATTACTTGAGAAATTTTGAATGAAAACCAAATCTAAACCTTACAACAAATTTTGTTTCCAGTCTGTTTGTGCTTTGTAGGCAGTTCTAGTTATAGCTGTTCGCAAATAGAAGTGCAATACAAATGCAATCATCTAGAAATTATAGTGTTGTTTAAAACTGTAAACCCATTTGATTACTATGACCCACAGCCAGCTCTGAATGACTCGAGTCAGTTGTTGTCACAGTGCTTTGGTTATACTGCAGCTCTGCAGGTTTAGCTGTGGATTATAACGATCTAAAGAGACACGCCAGCTAATTAATGTGACATGGTAAAGACTTGTTTTCTTTTGCAAGTTAAATCTGTCACAGCACCACAGCAGCGGTCAATAAAGTAGCTCCATTTGTGCAATTGTGAAGTCTATTTTCCCATGCTGTAACACCTTTCTAACTTGTTGCTACAGGGTCAAAGACTTTCTTTGAAAACTGAATTAGGTTTGCATCAGCTGTAGAATCATCAGGATTGCCAGAGTGGAAAATTGAGTAAAGAGACCTAGTTATGGATGCATGAAATTATGTTCAAACACTCAAGCGCTTGACAGACATGAACGCGAGTCTCCTTGTCATTACGTTATAATTAGGCTGCATACTGATCAGGAATCATACCATCACTCTGATCAAATCAGATCTGACCAGTAAAAATTAACTTTTTTTTTTTTTTTACTATGTGAATGCACAATTTGGATGTCAGGAGGAAAAATGCAAATGAATTTGTGTAAATCTGCCATCAAAAAAGGCAAATGTCGGGCAAGAAATAGAGCAAGCATCTGTCTTCAACCAAGAAAATGTCATGTTCTGTTAATCTAATCTGAATCCCGGCCCACTGACGTGCATTTAATTGCACACAAGCGCATCCAGCTTGACTTTTGCTTGATTTCACCCTGACATACACAGACACACTTGCTGCAGCGTATTCTTTGACAAATTGCTTAGTGGGGGCCCACTTTAGAGATCTACAGATAGCAGTAGAAATATACCTTAACAGAATGTCAATGAACCAACTCACGTGAACCCCTTTATGTGTCAACAGAAACACCTACTATTCATCATACTGTATACAAATAAACAAATCCTCCTCCCACACGCGAGATAAAAGCTTATCAGTGTCAGATTGTGCAAAGTATCTTGAACCCCATGCTGACACAGGTAGGGAAAAATTCGAGCATCTCCAGGTCTGCAGGCTGCCACCTTATGTCTCTCTACGTCAGAGACACGCACACACAGCCGCAGAGTGTGTGGAAGGGCAGCATACGGGCAGCACTGACGCCACATTAGCTCAGCTTCACTACAGGAAAGGGGGAAATATTCACAGAGAACAACCCTCAGCTTCATGAAAAAAATGTAAAAAATAGGAGAAGAAAAGGGTTGGGGGATGTGTGTACTGTTGATGAGCAAAAGAAGAAGAGAGACAATATGACAGAACATGTTTGATTAACACATAGCCTACTTGTTTTGACAATGAAAATGAAAGACAAAAAACTAAATTGTCACGCCCCTGGTCTATTTGTTATTGTTTTCATTCCCCATGTGCTCTGTCTCTGTTTGACCAAGTTTCTGTCCTGTGTTGATTGTGTGATTATGTTCTGGTGTGTTGTGCTTGTTATCCCTCATCGTCTGCCCTTTATAAGTTCGATTCCACTCAGTTTTAGTTTGTCTGGTAACAAGGTTACTTTATGTGTGTAAAACTACCCTGCCTGTCTGTTTGCCTGCTTGGAACATTAAAGGATTGTTATTTCGTGAAGTCGAATCAGCCTTCGTGCCTTCCTTCACCACACGTGACAAAAATATACTCATAATGTACTCATCATCGGCTCATCATCATTATTATTTCATAGGCCAATTAACTGGACGATATCTGGCCATTTTTAGGATGATAAACACACAAAAATCTTTTAGTGTAAGATATTTTGAGAAATGTAATTAATATAGATACAGGTTTGGAACAACATGAAGGTGTGTAAATAAAATTGAATTCATTTATTGCATTGTTATGTCTATATCATCATAAACTACCTTCATTCTGGTCTTCACATATCATATATCATCATAAAATGCCTTCATTCTGGTCTTCATATATCATATAGCAACAATATAAGTTCAGCATTAATTCACTCTAAGATCAAGATTCATTATATCATGATCTAACCGTATATATATATATATATATATAGTAATAAAATGCATAATTTATTTTATTACTATAATGCTGAAATAATCTAGGAATAAACTGATCACAAAGCTGATGTACAAAGTATAAAGCAAAACTCTGAGTGATATCAATAGGTTTTGGCTAATAACTAATGGTGGATATTTTGCATAAACAGATTCTAAAATAATAGCTACACTAAAAATGTAAAGCAATTTAATATAGGCATTAGATTACTATAATGTGCTCCATTACAAAGGGTATTCATTTTGGGATTTAAAGAGATTACATGTTAATGTGCATTATCATTGTTTTTAAATACTTTAACAGAGTATTACATGACAGCAAAGATAATATAAATGTATATACGGGAAATTATCATGCAGAGTTAAATGCAATATCACCTGAGACAGATAAATAATAATAAAATAACATGGTACTGATATCATGCTTACCTAAAAAGCATAATAATGTGCAACAACTTTATTCTCTAACAACAGGGGGTTTCCAATGCTATTCTAAATAAGTGAGAGTGACAGAGAGAAAGACAGCAAGAGGGAGAGAGAAACAGAGCACACATTCAGCCAGCGGTGAGATCTACAGTTCCACTGAGTGAACCGCAGACTGGAGGCAGAGCTGTTCTCTCAAATGTCATGGAGGACAATAAGACTCAAATCACACAGCTCTACCTCCAGAGACAGAGCTATCTCAACAGCTATAACAAAACACCACCTTCTCCTAAAACTTTACACATTTACTAACAGTAAATCACGCCCACTTATAGTACCGCTTATTTGCATGGCCTACATGTGTTGTTTTAGAAGCCGTTTCACTAAAGTGATCACGCAAATCAGGTAATGAAGCAAATGCACAAACAAAATCTGTGCTGCATACAATGTGCACAGAACAATTCTACATTTTCAATCTTGCACAAAAGTGAATCCGGGTCTTCAAACTAGCCACACAGCTGCTATGAATATACCTAATACACCATTCAGCTCCCATCCTGTGTAAACGCCCTGAACCCGAACCCACTTTCAGCATACGCCATTCACAAACAAGCCATCCCATCACTCCAGTAGCTTCAGTTAATCTGACTCTGTTCCTGGATTGTACAGCCTCAGACTCTCCTGCAGTGCAGATGTGTGCGAGCTCCCTCAGTTTAAGCCCAAGATAAGGAAGGATTTACCAGCAGATAGAGAGTGATTGACACAGCTCATGCAAGGTCAGCTCACCTAAATGAGGGCTCACAGAGGAAATGTGGGTACTCTGTCTACCACAAAAAGCCTCTGCTTAAGTGTGTGCTTGTGTCTCTGTGTGTGTCTATGCAAGCCGGAAAATCGTGTGGGTGGGATGTTCCTGCAATCTCTACATAAGCAATTATCCACACTTTTAACTATTATGTTCCCCACTAGAAAAAAACACTTTCTTTTCGTGCAATGTACAACACAGGAATCAACATATGCAATTAAAAATTGCAAGACACAAAGTAAATGCTTTACTCTCACCTTTTTAAATGTGACACATTACACCACAATATCTGGATTTTCATTTGAAAGCTCTAACTCTCCCACATAGATGTCTGCAAAATGTTTATGCTTCAAGAGAGTAGAGCAACATAATGTGACCAAACTATCCCAACCAACCAATTATTATAAACAAAGCTGTTTGCTCCAGCAGTTTCAGCAGGAAGATGAATTGGTATCTTAATTGTAGATATTTGAATTGTGTAGATAGATAGATAGATAGATGGATGGATGGATGGATGGATGGATGGATGGATGCTAAATTGTCTAGTCTAGTAAAATTTCCCAACAAGGTGAACAAAAAGTTTGCAAAAAGTGATAAAAAGAAAGAGAAGAAAGAGCTAAACTCCATAAAGCCACAAAGTCTTGTGTTGACAAAGCCAGTCTCATGAGATTCCGCATACTGGGCTTGGTAAAGTATTCTTGAAAGACACCAAAGGCTATTGGCTTAGTCACAAAGGTCTCTTCTCATAAAGAGTGTCCTTTGAAAATTCACAGGTGACTTGTAGCAAAGCAGGCAACTCTAAAATGACTCATATTCCTTACAGTCGCTTGGCTATGAAAGATGCACAAACAAAAACACAAAAACCTCTGATCACCACCCTGGAGATATAAGCAGAGCCTCATTGGCAAACTGGTCTGGAGGAGCATGCTCAGTCTGGAAAGCCTCAGGAAAGTGTATTAACAGACTAAAGAGGGAGGAAATCTTTGAACTATTCTCACCCTCTCTCGAGTGAAGACGGCTACAATTTGCACTTGAAATTAATTACCCAGCTGTGAGGACGTGATTGACGTGGCGGCAGGTTCCTGGTGTCCAAGGCAGCGTGGAGAGGAGGCGTTCTCCAGAAGCTATTGGCGTTATGGACAGGAGAAGGAAGACCTGGCAATTTGCGTATCCTGGGACCTACAGGAAGAAGAGGATCATATCGTCACCCTACTGCCAGAGAGAAGATGTGATAAGAGACTGAAGCACACAGAAAATCAAACAGCTGCTCATTGCTTCCCCTTGAAACCCTTGGATCTGGGCCGCATGCCAAGGCGAAGACCCGCAAATGAAGCTCAGCCCGGGATACCAAGCTCTCCGGCTTCTGAGCTTGACATGATGCTGCTGCCCAGGCCTCCTAGTCGTGCTAATCTGGCTAATGGCTAACCAGCGGAGGCTCCCTTATCAGGGGACAGCATGCTTTGTCCGCACAATCCCAACAGCCAGCCGAGCTCACACATGGCCGATGGCGGGAAAGCGAAGCAGACGGAGTGCGAATGCCAATGAGCGTCGCCGGCCAAACCGAGATTTCATTACTTCCTGGACGTGCTCTCGAGCCACAAACAGCTTCAGGCTGGGCCCGAGGTCTGCCACCTGTGCCGAGCTCCTCTTTAATCTCTAAAGTCTACTCGCTGACTGACCTTTACGGGTGTCGATGGGCACAAATCCTATTTTGACAGTGGACAAGTGACAGAGTTTCAGCTACGAAAGGCCTACGAGAAGATGTCACTCTCCCACCAGTCAAAGTACAAAGGTGGGCAAAAAATTCTGAAGTTCAAAACAGAGCCATAAAAGTTTAATGTGCAGCTGGCTTGTAGTAACTAGCCAAGGCAATGAGACCAGATATTTCAGAGCTGTAGCAGGCATTCATAATTTACATTATATTTTCTGCTGAGAGTAAAAGTCTTTCTCTATTTCCCAGTGTCCCTGTTCCATGTCATGCACACAAGGCTGTGATGTCACTTAGCTCTGTATGAATGAACCGATATGTGTAGGGGCTCTAGAAACACAGACCAAATGAGAGCAAGGAGCAGAGTTTCTCTCTTCAAACTGACAAGTAACAAGAAGCCATTAATTTTAACATCTAAAAGAGAAAATAAAACTATGCTTTTATGTCTGTTTTACAATACTGTTAGATTTCTTGTATGTTCTCTAATATACAATTGATTCTGCCCTCTTTAGTGTGATTTGCACTCTGGTATATCTGAGGCTGCAGCTCTTGAAGGGATAGTGCACCAAAAAATTCAGCTAAGCATTTTTCATGACTTTATTTCTTCTGTGAAACACAAAAGAAGGTATTTTGAATAAAGGCTTTGTTTTATTATCTTTTCACCATAAAACAAAATTCAATGGGGTTCAAAACAATGTTTAAAACTGTTTCAAAACACTCATTTCAGCTGAATGAAAGCAAAGACAATAGAGATGAACAGAACACTTTTGAGTCCTTAAGTCATCATAATTCAAGAATTTCACACAGTTTGTTGGCGCCAATAGCCTTGTGATTAGTGCGCCGACATATAGCACTAACGTGCTTGCGACCCGAGTTCAATTTTTGTCTCGAGGCACTCCCATCCGAGACACTTCACCCAGTGTTTTCTTGTCTGCTCTCTACTTTCCTGTCCATTAAAAGCCTATAAATGCCCTCATTTAAAAAAGCATTTCACACAGTTTAAAAGATAGTTCAACGAAAACAACATTGGACCGCCAACTATCCCCAAAACAGCCTTTCTTTAAAATATCTTCTTTTGTGTTTCACAGAGAAAATGAAGGCATACGAGTTTGAAACTACATGAGGGTGAGTAAATGACACCATTTTTGCATGATTTTTTATCAAAGCATGCCTTTAAAGATAAAACACAAAATCCTTGAGGGATGATACAACTTAAGGACTCCAAAGTGTCCTGTTTGCCTCCGCTCCATCCGTGAACATTCAGCCGGCTGAGCGTTTTAAAGCCCATCTGCACATTCTCACCAACAAGAAGTCTCTGGTGGCCTGGAAGTGAAACTCAGAGAAGGTGGAAGAGATGGAGACAGTATGACAGAAAGCGAATAACTACAGTGAAAAACACTCAGGCTGTGTACCACCCTGCACCAAACTCTGCCGCAAAGGACCAACAGCATTTAGTCACGAACCACACAAACAGAGTGCTTGTCACTTTAAGTAGGACACTATGCTGAAGTGCATTTACCACACAAGCTAATCCATCATTCACTGTGTTAGCTCCTCTGTCATTCCCTTTGCACCCTGATAATGAACCATTTTGTCGCTAGGAATTGGGAGCGTTCATTCAGATAAACTTCAACATGGCTTCAGGAGCATGAAATGCTTTTTGATGGAGGGTCAAATCACATCAGCTTTATTTATAGTGGAGACTGTCACAAACCAGGTTTTATAGAAGTCATACTTGAATGTTAACAAAAAAAAAAAAAGTACTGGCTGTTACTTATAAGTACGACTTTGCCCTGAATGGAGCTAATGGATGTCACTCTATTTACAGATAATATAGATTCTAGCAGAGGGTAATGTAATTAAAGAACCACCCAGTAAGAACACGTAATGTGCCAGCCGCTGAGAGAAACACAGATAGGCTAGAGTGTGCATTTATGTCAGCGAAAGAGACACACAGAAACAGAAAAATAAAAAATGAAGATAGAGGTAGGTTGGTGGAACAGTCAGTGCAGCTCGAGAAGTGCCTCCTGCCACTCTCACTTACACAAAGCCGCGTCAGCGTCCCCAAGGTTACCATCTGCCTCTCAGCAGAGCGAGGCAGCTCTCCACGATCCACACTTAATCACCGCACAACCTCTTAGACACTCATTTCCTGTCTTTGTCAGAGGAGGCTGCTCCTAACAGAGGGGAATTTTCAAAGTGCTGATACACTCAATGGCCGTCTTACTCATTACAACAAACCAGAGTCTTCCCGTTCACTCCACAGCCTCGCTCGTTTGCTTTATTTTAACTAGACATTGGCATATTGGAATCAATTCATCAAACGCTTAAGCAGCTAATGAATTGAAACATGGTAGAAACAAGAGCAGTCCAGGTAGAGAGAATAGATTAGTATAGTATGGGCGCAGAGGTCCTGCACTGTTTTTGATCACAAAGGTGTCATTAATGTGTCATAATGCAGCATGTTATATTATAAATTTGGAGAGAATGACATTTAGAAAAAAGTGTAAGCTATTTATGGTGCAGAAAGTGTGTCTTATGCCTAAGGTCTCTGAAAATAATGGTGGAGAATTCCCTCTCGGTCTGGCTGCTTCCTCCATTCCAAGTTCATTTTCAGGAGGCATGTTATTTCTTTGTTATCAGTTTCCAGAGAAAATAAAATATGTGCATATTTAGCACCATGAGACCTCTGCAGTAAAGCTAGCCGCCTCAGTACTGCTACACAACAACAGGCAACCCACATTAGTTTGTGTTTGCATCAGTGGTCCAAGATTTGAACAAAACAAAAGTATATACATTCAGTACTGCTGCATTTATGTACACCCACATACACCATTACTCTCACATATATGTTTTAATGCAAAAAAAAATTACAGAACTATAAAGCCATCATTACCCATCTAGCATAAGATAAAAGAGAATGACCTATTAACACCAAAGCATTTAATTGACTCAAATGCACCTCGCTAGTCTTTAAAAGGCTTCTTCAAGGCAATGTCTTCATGACCTCCTCCACTGCACACGAACAATGCAGAAAGTGATTAATTCATGTTCTGCACACAGAAATTGAGCCTAACCAGAGGGGGTTAAGTAAGTAGAAGAGCCCGAGGTGTGACCCCTCTCAACTTATGCACACTTTTCCCGCAGTCTGGAACCAGCATGGCAGGATACAGATTTACACTGAGCACTAGTGTACCCAGGCGGCTACGCTACACTGCACACACAAAGAGAAAAACATGAAAAGCTCAACGGAGCCGGGTAATGAAAGATTATATGAAAGATTAGAGGACTAGCTTTATCATCCCAGATTTACTCAACCTTTACAAGCTCTGATGTCTCCATAACTATATTGGAGAGGATAATGGTACGATAGGCCATCATCTCCATCATCGACACCAAACTGAGCATAGCAGAGGACAATAATCAATCCGGTCACGTTGATATCCTCCATCTGAAAGCTATGAAACTCAATTGTGAATGTTTATAGGCTTCATAGTATAATTATGATGCTGCTTCATGTTATTAAAACTTAAGATGTTACATCTTGGAATCCGGTTACAACAAACATGGGTGTTTAATACGATTTCAACAGCGCCTTGGTGACACCAATAACGCAAATGACATTTTATTTAATTGTCATCGCTCTACGATTAAATTAACATGTCTTAAAACAGTATGCACTACAGATCCTTTTGCAATTTCATATGCATCAAACTTCATTTGAATATTAAAGTAATGGTACACAGTTACTTCATTTGCATATTTTCACCATGTGCTGATTGTACACTCCGAGTCAAAAATATTATAGCATAACTGCAAGTGCTTCCAAGTTCCCCCCATTAAGTAGAGGCACATCTCAGAGCTGTACATTTCCTCACGTCTCACCGCAGAAAGAGCCCATCAGCAGCGTTCCAGCAGGAAAAAAACAGCTTTTATTGGTCTCAGCCCCTCTGTGGATTTGTGCCGTGATGGTCTTGATGGAACAGTGAGGCTGATGGCCGCTACTTTCCACATCCAAACTCATGCCGCCAATAGATATGGGGAGAGTGATGCACTTCAATGTGTATACAGCCCCATTATCAGGCCTGTAATCACACTTTCTTTTTCCCTAATGGAGTTTTGGTCGACTGAGAGATTGTTCTTTCTTTCAGGTCGATGGGAATACATCATGCTCATATTCTGGGTAATATTGATCTAGGACTAGTCAATAATGCCTTTTGGGAGATAAACAACAAACCATACCAACACATGTGGGAAACTGATATGTTTGTTAAGAATGGAGACTCTAGTAGGGAGGCCATGGCCAAATCCTTTGATAAATAATTAAACGCAAACATAACCCAAACAGTAAGGTATGGATAAACTATAAAAAGGGCATCTTAAGTGTCAGCTGAATTACGCTCAGATGGCTTCCATATAAACAAGGAACGCTCTCCGATAGAAATCAATTCAAGGTCTTGCATAATCAAAGTTATTGCATTATATATTACATCTTGTTTAGCAAATATGTACAGTATCTTATAATTTGATCCCAGATCTCAGATTTTCCGAGTGGAAATCAAAGTCTGGAGTGCTATATAACTGCGTTGAAGAAGCCATAAATCATCTGTGTTTAGATAGTGTTTTTTGCTAGAAAGGAAGTTAAGGGGTACGTTTGGTCTGTCCTCATCCATCTGGAGGCTTTGGACCATATGACAGCACACATGGCCCAGCTTCTCTCAGGATGAGCTGATGTCTTAAAACAGCAAAACTGAATTTGTTACTTAAACTCACATGTACCAGCAGTAAAAAAGAAAATAAAAGTATTCTAATAATATGTTTCACACATGTAATACTTTAAACATAATAGGAGAAGAGCAGAGGGTCTATACTTATGCTTATTATCTCTACATTCTGAAATCAAATTACGAGACTCCTCTGCTTTGCAGATCACCCCGTTGGGTTTATATTGCAATACTGACGGGATGACTGTGCATTATGCCTTATTCAATACTGCTGAATAATCATTTTAAAGAAACTGTTTCAGTTTTTTCTGAAAATCTCTTGCCTGAAATCATATTTTTCTACCACAGGTGAAATAATAACAGGGCTGTAAATGCTGTAGAAATACGGGATCACCATAGGTG
>JAUMHE010000063.1:11215999-11233383 GCA_032359235.1 Enteromius mattozi | reverse complement strand
GTTGCTTCACTACGATTAAAAGATGTTTCACTACAACGACGACTCTCTCTGTGCTTCATCCTTGCACAACTATGACAATTACAACATATGATATATTAAATATAATACATTCATATATAAATATTGGTTGATTGATTGATTGATTGATTGTTTATTCATTCATTCACTGAATAATCTAATGACATATATACATACATATTTTAGTTAATGCTTTTTTCATACAATACAATAAAAAAAAAAAACGTAATATAAATGGATAATTACATTATCATATAGAAAATATAATGTAATGTGTTACCATTTAAAAGTGTGGCGTTCCAGTTTATTTATTTATAAATTGAAAAATCTAATGGCATACTTGTGTGTGTGTGTGTGTGTGTGTGTGTGTGTGTGTCTCCACAAGGATAGTAAAACTGAAATTTTTGACAATGTGGTGACTGGTCTTACTATTAAAGATAGTAATCTGAAAGTGTAACAATACAAACTGTTTTTCTGTTAGGGGTTGGTTTAGGGTTAGGGTTGTGTGAGGAAAAAATAGTAAAGAAAAGTAATAGAAGTCTATGGAAGTCCCCACAATTCACAGAAACAAACGTGTGTGTGGGTGTATGTTATATTTTTTTAACATTCTATATTTCATCATAATGAAAAAAAAAATCTATTTTTTTCACAAACATATTAAGCAGCACAACAGTTTCCAACATTGATAACAATAGAAAACATTTCTTGAGCACCAAACCATCATATTAGAATGATTCTAAAAAGATCATGTGATACTGAAAACCTGACAGTTGAAAATTCTGCTTTTTTATAATGAGAATAAATTACATTAATAAATATATTAAATTAATTTACAAGATAAAATAATATACTATAATAAAAATGTATAAAACCAAAGCCTATCAAAACGTTTTCGCTCCTCCCAAAGGGAAAAGGGCAGTGGTCATAACAGTTATGTGGGAACCACAAGCTGCTCAATCGTGCTGAAAGCATCCGTCCGGCACATTAGCCTGTCTCCCACTCACAGACTCAGCTGTAGTTCTGTCTCATTCAGTCCGACACCCACGGCTGCTGCCGCCCTTATGTGCTGAAATCTGACATTCAGACACACATTTCCATTGGCCGTTTAACTGAAAAGAGCTTTCAAGGTCAAGCTAACTCTTACGCCACAGTATAGGGTCAGCGGTTCTCTCCACTGTGGATTTTAGCGAATAACAATTCAATGGTTTCAAATGTGCTTTGACAAAAGCTGCTCTCGATTAGCAGATGTATCATATTAAGCACAAGCCCAGTTGGCCAATTCTTTTCTATTTCTGTAAATTGCAAGTGCTCTAGACAGCGAATTCACTCTGTAATTTCACTGTAGATATGATTTTTTTTTCTATAGATGAGTGACTTAGCGTAGCCAGTGACAATGATGACAGGCCATTAGCTGCTGGAGTGTTGCCCTAATAGTTTTTGATGGAGTGGACAAGGCTCATGAATTTTCTGATTGAGTCGAGGGTGTGCAGGTCAAGTGTGAGTGCCGCCCATGTGAGGCGGTCTTTGCATCGTTCTGCTCTATATAGAGACGAACTGTTCATCTGCAGAGCAAAGAGGAATACAAGAGCACATCACACAGGCATCCTTTCAAATAGCCTGTTTTCACAGCGAGAGGGCATTGAGTGCACTGCCTACGGAGTAAGACACCATGGTGTGAGGATAGAGTAAGGGAACATGGGAAGCCTGAATTACCACAAGGACAGCTTGTCCTTTAAAGAGCAATCATCAGATATTCAAAGAACAGAAACTTATTTTACGACATGCTGAGCGCATCAGAATATGAATAATGCTTTTTTAATGCCAATCGAAGGCGACTGTAGAAACACAGTATTCATTTATTTCATCTCAAAAGATATTAAATATATAAATATAAACTGTAGCATTTTTCGGTGGTAACTTTCAACATGGTAACCATAATTTAGGTCATGTTTCAATATTTTAAAATGCTGCTGTGTGTGATTTTACAATTTTCTGACAATAAAAAAAAAACTGTAATGGACAACTCACAGTACGATGCAGCAATACATGTCTTCCTTTGTAAGTGGCTTTGGATAAAAGCGTCTGCTAATGGCAACCTGGTCTCATAAAACTATGTACCTCTGTGCACTTTTTGCACACCGTTTTTACGTACCTTACCTTACCTTACCTTACACTGCCGCAGTTTTAAAGAGAAATGTCCACTGAGTGGCGCTGAAACACAGGTTAAATATGTGAACCCTGGTACATTTTATATATGTATTGCAATGGTTCAGAATTTAAATATCTGTGGACTGTCACTAAAAGTTAATGCGCTAACATGTTGGAAATATGCCCTACACCAAATCCAACCCTAAACCTACACAATAGTGTTAACAAATGCAAAACTGAAAACCACATGAAAGTGTGTTTATTCCCAGCAGGCACACAACGTCATCAGCCGTTGATGTTTGGTTAAATTTTGGTTGCGACGTTATCTGATGTTATATGGATGTCCGGTGCCTGGTGGGTTGAAAACAGGTTTGATTCTTGAATGGTACTGTTCATACAATAACTTACATGAGTGGATCGAAAAATGCTTGCATGACCATGCATCTAAATAACCATTCCCAGATAGATGTGAATAATGCCTGTAACCACTGTAACAGTGATTAAAGGAATTCTAAAAGGCAGTGATTTACTGGAAATAACTGACACAAGTTTATTTAATAAACAAGTCCAATATAGGCACACGTTCATAGCAGCTTTGAATGCTTTTTATTTTTAACTGAACAGAGAGTGCATTTGGGTCACGTACAGAGCAGCTTGGGTAGAAGATACCGAATGGATATAAAATCTTTAAATGATACATATCGGATGTATCTTCAAGAGCTCAACATAAAACAACGCAATGCATGCAAGATACACAAGAAAAATTTAAGATCATCAGTTTAGTTAGCACTCTAGTTCATAAGTGAACCGTGTGTGTAAACGTAACCATATGTAGTAGTCTATAACAAAGCCGCTAACTGTATTCTGTCAGCTTATAAACACATTATGTTCCTAAACATAGCTACACCACAAGACAATATTTTCAAGAAGCCATTTAGGAGCAATGAAGTTTTTCTTTCTGCTTCTAAATTCTCTTCTCTGGAGCTGGAGAATAAGAGCCACAAAGGCAATTACAGAACAATTCTGGCAGCTGGAATGTCTCATCTTACTTTCCACCCTTACATATTACAGAGTAATTAATTAATCCTAGCAATCATCGTTTCCCAATCAGCAGTAAAAGGATTTCAGTCTTAATGTCACTTTCTGAGGACAGATGGTGATAACTTTGCCATTTTTAATCATAAATCCAATTTAAGATTGCTAAGGAATGGCATCCATATTTGGTGAAAGCCTATATCTCAAATCAAAGACCAATAAAACCTGTAAATCTTACAGAACACCACAGGAAATAAGTAAAGGGGTCTTCCTCCAGTCACCGCCAGACACTCTCTCAAAGGCTGTCTCTCTCGCTCACAAACCTGTCAACTGCCCGTCATTTTGGTTAATAACAGAGCAGCAAATGTGTTTTAACTTCAAGCTAAAGCAAAAAGAGCGCAGATACAATGTATTTCTGTAAGCAAAAGAAAGGGGAAATGTACTTAAAACATTTCGAGTAATCTTAAAAGCGTGTGCTGTGGTGTTGTCAGGGCCTATCCAGAACCTTCTGCCCATCTTATTAAAACCCCACCAACACTTCCTCTCTGCATTAATTTCACTGCACTTAGAAAAACGTTTTGGGGATGAGAAATGGAGGCAGAGCGGGAACAAATTGCTTTGGTGTTACAGAGAGCACTCCCCCTGGAAAGAGAAGAGCACGAGACGCCTTCTCTAATTAAAATACTCCCTTGTATTTAAAATGATGAGATGTAATTAAAACCATTTAGTTCCATTTAAAATGTTCTATTTTTGCCTCTAAAATGCGAAAAAAAAAAAAAGTGCTGAATACAAGAACTGCAAGAGAAAGGAGTTTTCCTTAAATGGATTCAAAAAGGAAGATATGCTGGATTCAATGCAAGTTAACCTCAGTCAATAGCATCTGTGGCATAATGTTGATTACCACAATCCTCATTTTCTAAATAAATGAATGCATTTACACTTCAAATAAAAGTAAATGGGGCCAATTTTTTTTTCAGTCAAAACAGAAATGTGAAGCTTATTATTTATAAAACAACTTTCATTGATCCTTCATTTAAAACAGAGTTTGTAAATCGTTTCACTTGTCATTGAAAAAAATGATTTCAGAGGTGTAATTGGAAATTAATCAACATTACGCCTCAAATACGGTGTATTTAGCTTAACTTGGAATATTCTTTCAGGAGATGACCATCACAGCAGTGTGCGGGATTATTTTTCAAGAGCACGTCATTCAGAAGCATACTAATGCACACGCACACTTCCATCTATCATTCTCCTTCTCTATCCACATGCATCCAATTTATGGCCCTTTCTATCTCATTTCCAGCAGTATGCACTTATCACCCACATGCAGAGGGAGTGCCTTACTCTCTAAACTCATTCCTTGATCAAAAAGCAACACCTGCTCCAAAACCTTAAGGTGCACACTAGACCTCAAAGGTATGATGCACAAGAGCACTCACAGTATTTTGGTAAGTTACCAATATACATATATATACAAACATATATATATATATCCTGTCATTACAGTTTTCTTTCATCTAAAATGAATGAAGCCTTCTCACTTTGCCTGATTTCTTCATGCTGGTAGATAACGTTGCACTGTGTTTCCCCCATTTCTTCTGACATAATAAGGTCTAACTTTCTGAAGGATTTTTTTTGCGCCTAGTGCTCTTGTGCTGAGTGATGACTCCTCAAACAAAAAAAAAATGTTCTTGTAAATAAATAATATTTTTCCATTTGCTTTGTGCTCTCAGTATTGATTAGTATTGCACTGGCATACTGCATTATGGAGGTCACAACCAATATTACAGCTGGAGTTTAAAGCTTTATAAACTTTCTGAAAGATAATATGTGAATTGCTTTCCAACCTCCTGCAGTTAAAATACTTTTAAAAATGCTTTTTCACCAAGAGAATGCACCTTCATCACCTTGAAGACCTTTAAATACAGAAAACGTCTATTAAAACGGATAGCATACCTGGAAAAATAAGTTATTAAATAAACTATTTTATTAATGGGTCAGTCTGAATCTAAAACCTATTCTAGATGTTCCTCCTTCAAATCTATTAAAAATATATAATGTATGTGTGACTGCACAATTGAATTCTGCACTACAGAAAATTAAATAAAATTCTGTTACTGTAATGTAATGTCTTATTGCTTTAACAAACCACCACTACCTTCACTGGTGTGTGACCACATCAGATTACCCAGAGTAAAACAAAATCTTTCACAAGGCCACAGCAATTAACATTTGCATTGTTTATCAAGGACTCACTTCAAAGGGCAGAGTTTTTTTCTTAATTTGACAGTAAAATAGATGAATATGATATGCCATTATGAGTATATGCTGTTTAATGGACTCGTAAATGCTGGCAAGCACAGAGCATCTTAATAAACCCATTTGTCAGAGAACACCGATGTGAATCCTTTGTTTAGATCGATAGTTTCCAATGGCCAGATCTCTGAGTGCTGTGTTAAAGGAATGCTCCAGGTTCAATAAAATTGACAGCATTCAATGCACAATAACAATTACCACGGAAAATACTTTTGACTTTACTCTTGTTCTTTTAAAAGGCAAATTCCAATGTTGTGAGGGACTTTTAAATGGGAGTAAACAGGCAAAACTGTGAAGCTCATATTTGGCTAAATTACTTAAATATATTCCTGTTTAAAAAATAATAAAGTATTTGATTTGTAAAGATACTTTAGTGCCAGGTTAAGACCAGTTTACCAGGTTTATAAGCTGATAAATCATTATGCGAAGTTAAGATTTCATGAGAAAACTAAATATTATATTCATATTCATAATATTCTCATGTTAACAAGAATGATATTTAAGTTTTTTTTCATTGTATTTTACATTGGATAACTATACCCTGTTCTATAATTTTAAATAGCTTACAGTTAAATAAAATGGTGCAAAATAAACATAACTTCTATGGTAACTGATAATATGGATAAGGCATTGACTGAACTTCACTTGTACTAAACCATGGGCATTTCCTTAAGATATTGCATCAATAACATAATAAACAATATAAAAAATGATGTCAAACTCAAATGTGCATTATGAACATTAAGATTAATTTGCTATGCATTAAATACTGACACTAGACAGCATTTGTTGATCAAAGTTAAATTCAAAATGTTTCAACTAACCCTCACTAATAATACAATGTAAATTCATAAAACTTAAATGTATTAATACATGTAGAAATCATTATTAAACAAAAGAGAACATCTTTATATTAAGTTCACTTAAATGCACTAGCATTTAAATTAATAATTTTGAAACAATGCATTGGCTACACATTTAAATTTAAAAATACCAGCATATTAACAAACAAACACATGAACAAGCATAAACAAGCATAAACATCATTCAATGTTAATTTTATTATTATCATAATTAATAATCGCAGTTATAATTTCAAGGGAATAAACAGAATTTTTTGTCATAATCGTGCAGCCCTGGAGTTTATGTAAAAGCACATGCTAACGATCTCTCTGTATGTGTGCAGCTGATATGTCGGTAGCTGACTGCAATCCATCTTAACTCTGTCCTCCTCTTTCCTGCTTGGCTGTCAAAGCATTCCCAGATAAAACTCTAATTCTCCCAGTCACGCTTCACCTGAAACAAGTAAAGCAATTCAGGTAGATCTGACACATGAAGACCTCCCTAAGAAAAAAGGGGAAAGCAGCCTGAGAGCACACACAGATCCCTCTCAATAATGAAACCAGATTCGCACCCTCAAGCTTCATAAAGGAACAAGCGATGACAACATGCTTTGATGACAGCAAAGCATGATTCGTCAACAAGAGAGTATCACACAAGAGCTTAGCACGACTCTTCACAAAACACATCTCCCCCAAAGGAGTCACGGAGCTTCAGCCACACACGGCGCGCACCTCCTGCTGCGGAGAAATCGCATAGACTAAAGTCAGAGCACGCGTACCCACAAATCTACGTCTGTGAAAACTGTGGAGAAAGGAAAACCCAAACACACAGAAATCTGTAAGCAAGACTAAGACTTCATCCTAGTCTCAGCTTCAGACAGCTCACCCACAGACCACCCACAGTGTGTTTACTGACCGTCTGGATGCATATAACACACAAAAATGGCAAGAGCTGGCTGAAATCTGCAGTTTTCACCTGATTAGCTTGTCTTATGTTTTTTATAAGCTGTACAAATTTTACCTGTACAAAAATTATGCTGTTTAATATTGCAAACTGGAATTTCTTATCATTTTAATATTGTAGCCATAAACAACATGGTTTATAGTGCAAATAGAGTACTGTTTACTGCACTCAGGTATTCTTTTTGGCTAATAAAGATAAAGTCTTGCTTATTCACAGAAAATGAATGCAAAATCATGTGGATAAATGACAGGACTGGTCCATTTTCATCCTGCACAGTCAAACAGTATAATCATAAATGTCTCAGCAACTTTTAGCTAAATGTGTGGCTAAATTAAACTACACTCCCAGTTTGAACAAAATTGTATCTTTAGCCCCAGATAGCACACGTACGTATGCTAGATGTCTGTTAAAGATCACTTGATCTGAAAAGCATCTGTTCTGTACAAACATCTGACAGATGTGTGTAATATGTCAGTTTTACATATATTATAAATCACAAACATCTCCAAGACATCTAATAGACATTTATTTGATAGGAGACGTCCTATATAAACATATTGCAGATGAGCACACACTCTAGAAAATATGTCTTGTAGATGTCAAATAGACGTCATCATGATGTGCGTGTGCTATCAAGGGCAAAGTCTGCGGTTTTCCCATGGAATTGGGCTACTTTAACAATGTTGCCATGGGTTAAAGCGAACCCAAAAATTGTGGGATTGAGCTTTAACAAAAAAAATCATTACAATTTTACCCCCTGGAACACTGTTTCTACCGGGGGACCGACCTTGAAATGCCATTGGGCTTGTTTTGTGCTAGTTTTGAGTAGCAATTGGGCGGGTTTTGTTGTGAAAACCTGGCAACCCTGGGTATAGTTCAACCAAAACTCAATGTAATCGTTTACTCACCTAAAGGCTCAGAATACTTTTAGCAAAATAGAAAAAAACTAACTGATATGATATAATTTTGAACGGTCAAAAGAAACTTCGTTTGGAGTTTCAAATCCAGTAGATCAAAACAGCTGCCAAAGCAAACTTCCCAGAAAATTCACTTCAGCAGGTAAATACCTTCCAACTACCATTGGTCCGTGGTAATTACATAATAGGAAGGTATGCCTTTGGCTCTGCCCTCTTTGATAAGATGAAAGCTGCTTGCTTTAAAGCAATTTGTTCTATAAAGCACTTTGTAAATAAATGTGACGTGACTTGACTGGAGACTGGAGGCAAAAGTGCAGAGTTGATGTAAACATATCAAACACACATGCGTTCTCACCGCTGTCATTTTTGTTGCGTGTTTATTTATTTACTGAGAGGAAAGCGCATAGTACATATTTACATATTCATCTGTCTTTCTCAGCAGTCTGGGCAGCGTTGGGATGTTCGCTAACCATATATCTTTGCTAAAGTATTTCAAATGTCTTCTTATCCCTAAGTGATTAACTAAAAAGAACACTGTTACAATATCGGTGCTTTTACTTTGTTGTACAGAATAAAAAACGTCATTAAGCAATGTTTCAAGCAGTTTTGTCCACAATAAGCCAATGGCATCCAAAAAGGTCTCTCCATGAATTTCACTGAGAGAAGTCATACAGGCCTGGAATTACAAGAGTGTGAGAAAATGATGAGAGAATTTTTATTCTTTTCTGTGAACTGCTCTTTAAGGGGACACACAATATCTGGGTTCACTAGAAAAAAATGAGTGTGAGATTTAATTTGATTAAGAAATTGCTAGTAAATTCTTGTTTTATATTATAATTACAGAGAAATGGCAAGTAACACACATAGAGAGACTGAAATAGTATTTCCTTGTAGAAAAAAATATTGCAGTGAACATATTGTGACCTAATAAAGTACACATATTTATACTTCTGAGTGTCTTAACATGCACCATTTAGTGTTCACTAGTACTGTACACTCCGTGACAGTCTATGCAATTTTTTTCTTACAGTAGATGTACAATTAGCTGATTCTATGTGAAAAGTGGCCAGTGAGTTCATGGAGGCCAGCAGGAAGCAGTCAGAGAGAGCAAATTGTGGTGTGATGTCAGGTTTAATTAGCCAACAGGGCCTGAGGACTCATTACTCACCGAGCAGAGAATAGAAGACTCCGAGGGAGAGCTGTTTACCACACATCCTCCTCTCTGGTTTCTGTGCATCACCACAGGGTCTTGATAAAGGGCAAGCAAAACCACCAGCAACCCCCTTTAGAAATATGTCAACCATATCAAAACTTAACAGGAACAATTATGTGTGTCTATGGTTGGGTATGAGCAAGTCAAACACGGGTCAGTGTTGTTTGGAATCATGCGTCTAATGGGGTAAAAAAAGACAAATGGGCTTCGCTCGCCTCTTTTCATCCTATCACCCTTCACATACTCGAGAGCCCGAGCTCTTATTAGTCAGATATTGAACTGGCCCCAGTTTGAGGACTGACGCATTTGCTTGACAGCGTTCGATCGATACTGCTTGCCTTGATATCTGTGATCACTGACGTTGCAATTACAGAGGCACTTCAGTGATCCAGATGTGGCTCTTCTGACATAAATCATTCAGGATTTCGCTGGTGTGAGACTACAGTCCGTTTCAGATCGATTAACAGGATAAACTGTATCAGCAGTATAAGGTTGCCAAAATACATAGGACGCCTTCAAGTCTAGTTCTTAATGACTTTAATGACTCTGATGTGAAGTGCAGTGTCTTAACCAGCAAATGTGACATTTACATTACCGGTCAGAAGTTTGAAATAATTAAGATTTATTTATTATTATTTATTCTCTTATGCTCACTAAAGCTGCATTTATAGTCTGATTTAGTGGTCAAGAAACATTTATAATTATTAATGTTAAAAACAGATGTGCTGTAGAAACCATGATATACTATAATTCAAAAGCTTGGAGAACGAAAAGAAGGAAAAAAGCAAGGAAGGAATACTTCTATTTAGCAAGGACGCATGTACTGTGATGTAATGTACTTACATCAAAAAATAAAAGGAAAAAAAAGTATGATGTACTTATTGTGTTCATAATGTTTTGCAAAACACTTTTGCTGCTATTGAAGAGGGATATGGGTAAAGTTAGTGACAGGTTTGGTGGTATGGTTAGGTGTAAGGGATGGGTCAACAGTGTAATTAGAAACGTAATTACAGAAATTAATTACACATGCAATTATATAGGCATTTTTTAAAGTACATTGTAAAATATGTATGTACACAATAAGCGCATTGCACCAAATGATTAATTTAAATGTAAGTACATAGTAGTTAATGCCACCTAATATAAAGTGGGACCCAACATAGGAATAAATTAGAATTTAAACTACATTTATGCAGAAGACAGTTATTTTAAATTGCTAAATAAATAAATAATATTGCATTGATCAAATTTGTTGAACATAATATTTCTTAATTCTTAATTATTCTAAACTTTTGACAAGTAGTGTCCATGTAAAACAATAACCAGAGGAAGTTCTCATAGCGGTCATAAACACCCCTTTGTTAACAGACCAGGAAATCATTTCAGCCAATTCAATCACATTTTGGATTGTATAAAATGGATTTTCAGACAGAGACAGACAATAGTAGGGTAAAAAAAAGAAAAGAAAGATAAACCGTGTCTGGAAGCTATGGATTGTGTTTAATTCATTACGCTTAGCTAGGGGCATATTGGTAATTTCAAAGCCTTTGTGTTGGGTTGAATTATTAGAATGCACCTGTTCATCAGTCACATTTGCGTCCATACTAATCAGCACACTCAAAGATAATAAAGGCCGTCCATGCATGCTAATTGAAACACAAAATGGTAAATTTAATTGAGCTGATCTGTGACCATATCGCTGGATGCATCAAAGCAGAATAAATGAAGGTAAAAGAGGTTTGAAGTTAATGACTTACTATTATTTGGTTACAGGCCTTTATTTATTCAACTGAACATGTTTCAATGAACCTTGCTTAATGAATGTTGCTGCATTAGACCATAGCACAGGTTAGCAAAACTTCCTACCCCATAACTGAAGAGCTCCTTATTCTAGATTCGAAAAAACCAGTCGAAACTGGTCCTCTTAGTCCAGGGCATTCAGTTCAGAGTCTCCTGGAAGAATTTCCAAGTCTCTAAACTCTCTTCCTGCCAGCACAGAAAATTCAATACCTCTGGCGCACACCTGGCCAGTTAAAAATACTCCTGCTAAATTACCAGTACAAGTCCTTTAGAGTCAAACAGCAACCATTCATGAACGCGCACACTAAAAAGTCTTATTTAAATCTAAATCTGGTCTGCATTTGAGAGTTACATGGACATAAGTCTCTATATAGAGTATTAAGTTAACGCATAAGAAAGGCATTGGATATGCCGCTGACGGCCTGTATTTTAAAGATAACTTTTGATGTTGAGGCTCCATCAAAAACTGATGTGATGGGAGCAGAGGGAATGCAGTACAGGAACAAGCCAGCCATTCTAACATCAAAAAAATGCCTGCTGTGAACAAACATTGAGGTATTACTGAAGGTAGTGCTTTGGCACCAACATTCCTGCCATACATTACAGCTTAGGCATCAGACGCCCCGGTGTCAATCCTCCGATAAAACCAACTCCGATGGGGAAACATGTCATTTATGAGAGTCATTAGCATTTAAATTCAGATCAAGAATTGAGGATGTCAAGCTGGAAGGCCATGAAACAGCAAATGAAACTTCAATGAACTGGGAAAACTGTTACACACAAAATCAGATGATGATCAGATCTGCTTGAAGAGGCAAGGCGATAATAACAGACGAGGAAATGTAATGGATATTGAACTTACTGGAATAATTGTGATTGGGGCTTGATTGTCTTGGAGAGACTGTCTCTGTGCAGGTTTAGTATGCCGACACTGTCAATTTTATCTGACAGCTGGAATGAGAACAATGTCGTGGACAGTCAATCGCGTAGAGGGAATCGTGTAGATGATGTTTGCCAAGGCTTAGTTAATGAATTCTCTCCTCATAAATATTCATTTAGTGCTCTTACAAACCCAGTTCTGAATCTAATTAACACCGTCAAGCACTGGTTAAACTGACAGAATTGATAACTATTCCTGTTCGAATGAAGATTAGGCGACATCAGGTACTTATAACCAAATCATTTTGCAGCACTTGCAAAGTGAATAAACAAACTATGACTAAGTTTAAGTCGGAAAAAAAAAAGAATGTCATCCAATCTGGACTAGTGGTTAATTCAATCCAAGACAATCATTTCAAAAGGAACTGTCATCAATTTGCCTACAGCTCAAATACTGTGCCAGCTTTAACACGATTAGATTGAGTGGATTATACAACTATGCGGCGTTCTTAAATCTGACACCTCTGTCACAGATCTGAAGCCCAAGCGAAGACCGTCTTCATAAAAATGGCATGTTTAATGTCACTGCTATATATTAAAAGGGCTATAAAAAGAAACACACAATGTGAGTGAACATTAAAGCAGATCAAATGTGCGCAGACACTTTTTTGCCCGTAGCAGCTCAGCAGTAAGTCCTGGTTAGTGCGAGTAACTTAATACTGTTTAATTGAATCATGTAACACTAACACTACATTAGAGACACTTTTACACACTGCCCTAAAATTGATGTTTTAGCCTTTCATAGAGGACGTTACAAATCAGCGTTTGTCCTCTGGAGGGAAAACACATCTCATGTAGCTCATGCCTAGTGCAGTTTTGCGCCAGGTTAACATTCATTCTCCTTCCTGTGACTCATCGCATTCCTCATCGAAACAGATCAGGAGAGGGAGAGGGAGAGAGAGAGCACTCAGAGGAGATCAGCTCTAAAAATAAAGAGGATAAGGCATGATTAGCATATACTTCCTGCCCCCTTACTTATGCCAGTGTCTCAGCAGACAGGAGGCAGCAGATTGTTTCAAATCTCCGGCCTCTCTGGAGCACCGCAGGCTGTGGAAAACACAGCCCGCCGTTCGTGCCATTAGCGCTGTGACCTCCACGGTGTTAGATCAGGTATTGGGTGAGAAACTAGTGGGGAAGAGGAGGGCTTTGTCACGTGTCATTGAGGTGCCTGCTTTTAAACCGTCCTCGATCGTACGTGGATGTTCAAAAAGGTCAAAGCCAATCTGGCAAAAAAGGTCATGCTTTGACAAACGAACAGCTGAATCATTTTGGATCTGGTCTGTTGAACAGCTTGCAGGCTGTTTAGAATTGAAAACTTTAGGTTGGACGAGGGAGAAGGTCAAATTGTCATGCCCCTTTAGATACAAAACAAGAACGCTATCCGGAAAGATAACTTATATCTTATAATTTGTCAGACAGTTAGATTAGCAGGAAGAATACATTTGGACCTTTGAGAGTTCAGTTTCCAAAGGAACATAAATAACATTTAACAGTCATCAGTGCTCTCAGTATGAAGCAACAGATACGATCAAACAGCAGAAAATAGTGAGAGAGATGATAAATGAGCAGAGAGCAACAACATCTGTTAACATGTAACAAAGTCATATTTTTATCTGATCTATTTTAACTGTAAGGATAAACTGAATGAAAAGGTGTGAATAAAAATAAATAATAGAAACATTTAAAATTGTAAAAAAAAAATGATAAATAAAAAATGCAATGAATAAAAATGTAATAACTGATGAAGACGACAATGATGATATTATTGATGATTATTATTATTATTATTTTTAATGATATTATAATTGATGATGATGATGATGATTATTATTATTATTATTATTATATTGAATGAAGAGTTAATGCTTACATGCTTATCAGTATAATGTTTAAAAAATAAAATAAAATAATAGTAAGAATTGATTACTACTAGTTAATAATAGTAATAATATTAAATAAAACTTAATTATAATACACTTATTATTAATAATCTTACTTACATTATTACAAATACTAATACTAGTGATAATAATAATAATTATTATTATAAAATAAGTTAAAAATGTTAATATATTTATTATTCATCTTATTTAGTTTATTATGGAATAATAATAATATATATATTATTATATTAGAAGAAGAGGAAAATTAAAAGTTAATGCTTACATGCTTAATATCATCAGTTTTATGTTTTAACAATAAAATCTAATAATAGTAAGAATTCAGATAGTTTTTGCATGTAATTTTTTGTTAACAATAGATATAATAAATAAAACTTAATGCTAACACACTTAATATTATTCTAAATCTTATTTTCAATAACACTTGTCTTTGCATGAACATGCAATGATGATGATGATGATAATGATAATAATAATGACAAAGGTTAAAACTCAGTTAAATTCAGTACAGACAAATTTCACCTGCAGCTATAATTCATCCCCCTTTAGTGTCTTTAATTCTTGCAGTGTAAGAAATTTCATATAAAATATGGAGGAGCAATTTGAACAGTGTTTTAAGTATCACAGCACCCTAGAGAGATGACAAACAAATGGACTGCATTAATAACCCAACAATAACAAAGACAAAAACAAATGCTGCAGGCAAAATGAAAACAATCTGCCTTCAGTTTCTTAAAATGGAAATAAATTGAAATTTTTGTAATCAAGATCAAATGCTGTAAAGAGTCACAGCTGAATTAAAACAGTACAACTAAATATACTCATGTTTCAATTCTCAAAATAATGCTCATCTTTACATGCTGTCACAACCGATGTGGAGGAAACTGCCGGCTTCGAGGAGCTGACTGGCACGTTGCCTCTGAACAACAGGTTTCGTACATGCTAATTAGAGAAGAAAGAATAACTTCACGCCTGTAGACGTCTATCCATCCTACAAATCAAAGAACGAACAACATCTCGATGGCAAATGATCTGAAACCATTCCCTTTTAATGAACGCCGCCTCTCCCCTCCTATTCCAGCAGAGAAACTAAACAATGTAATGACACATGCCACTAATGAAGAACATTCTCCAATGCAGACTCCAAATAAAATCAGACAGAATTAATTACAGTGAGGCGGACTGACCTTTTCAGCTAGATAAATCATAGAATGACGTTAGGCCTGTGGACACAGAACGCCTGGCTTTGATAAACAACATCCTCCCTCCTGTATTGACCCAAGAAACCACAGCACAGATATTACTGAGTTCTGACTGAAAGCCACT
The DNA here is from genome assembly GCA_032359235.1 of Enteromius mattozi. Lineage (NCBI taxonomy): Eukaryota > Metazoa > Chordata > Actinopteri > Cypriniformes > Cyprinidae > Enteromius > Enteromius mattozi. The sequence continues at coordinate 11,217,961 of JAUMHE010000063.1, read as the reverse complement.
GTCTGTTCCAGGTCTCTAAAGTATTTTTTTTTCTGGACCCCTCATACATTTCATCAATTAAGCTATCATTTTGGGGGGGGGGGGTTTCCCAATCGTGAAGCATTCCATCGAGCTCAAACAACCTTTTTTTATTTTTTTTATGGAAAATGCAAATGGCTTTGAAAATAGTCTTTTTCTAAAGCAGCTGCGTGTTCTGTGTACTCCCTCATTATGAATTCCACTTTTGATTGGTACATTTCAATCACAAACCTATTCACAGAAATCATGATTGACTGGAGTGGAAGAGAGATTGTGCACTTGACAGTTGCCAAAGAAAGTTTTTACCAATCCAGAAGTAAAATCAAGCACAAATCTTTCATAACTATTGTTTGATATGTTATTTAAACTTGATTCTTAAAATGTCAGCTATATAGGGATGTTTATTAATGCTTGATGTTAATAACAAGGTTTTATTATCACTTAAGAAGGCAGATTTTAATGAAAAAGGAAGCATGTCTAATGTAGTTGAGTTTGATGCGGATTCTTAGAAACTCAGCATTTTAAAAGGATGGACTTTATCACTGAAGCAAACATTATTATGGATTATGGATTTGTATTTGGGCCAGAAGTGAAGTTAAAAATCTTCAGTGATGGATTTGTTTGATCACAAATGCATAGTTTTTGCTACACAAGATGCTTATTGATGGACTTGAGTCGTGTGGATTATTGTGATGTTTTAATCAGCTGTTTGGACTCCCATTCTGACGGCACCCATTCACTACGGAGCATCGATTTGGCCAAATCTACTCAGATTAACAAACACAATACATCTCGAATGGCCTGGGGGCGAGGAAATGTTCAGCAAATGTTCATTTTTGGGTGAATTATATCTATAAGTTTGTTTGTGTTATACTTTAGACTGTCTACATTTTCTTGTTAGCGCATACACAAAATTATGCCTTTGGTTCATAAGTCACACTACCAAAAGCTATAATTACATTTGCCTCCTTTTCCTATCACAACCCAAAGGCACAAAAAGAGCTCTAACAAATCAGTTTTAACACACCTGTGCACACAACCAAAAAAAGATCAATGCCCCTTGACCTGAATACAAAGCAAACACAAGGCAACAGCATTCACATTTTTGCTGATAACTATAATTAGCACGCATTCGCTTACACAATACTTGTTGGACTGGCCATTTAAAAAAATTCACACCCATTTAAAAACTGCTGTTAAGACCAGTGCGATTAAATTCTATCTACTGCGCTTCCGGGGAAAAAAAACAAAACCAAAAAACGACAACATGCAGAGACGGTCAAAAATAGAAATTTGCTAAATGCATGGAGCCATTAAGACAAATTAAAAGGAATGCACTGCAGCAGTTCGCTCTAATGCATTAATGTTATTGATTGTAAGTCATGGTACCAGTTTGAGTCACAGTCCGTAACAATCACGCAGTAGGGTAAGAGAGGAGAGTGCTGCAATCTCTGGTAAACCAGCTCTAAAAGCCCCTCCAATGCAAGTCTAATGCCGTTCTCTCAACCACTGTACATAATTGGGTGTTTGTGGTGATATAAAAGCAGCTCTGTGTATATGAGGTGATGACCTCATAAGAAAAACTAAGAAACTTCGGCTGCATCTTATTGCATTCTATAGTTGTAATCACTATACTGTGCACAAAAATGTTGGGACTCCACTAAACGTGACCCAATCTCCAGCAACGTATGAGTTAGCAAAATAAAACAAAGCTGGCCAATGGTCAGTGTTGTTTTTGTTAACTAAAACTAAAACTCTAAACTAAAATTGTTTACAGTAATTAGCATAAAAAGAATACATAAATACATTCATATTAATGAATATTAGTTCATGATAATCTCGACATTTACTAATGCATTATTAAAATCAAAAGCTGACCAAATTAACAAATACACTAACAAAGTAACAGTAATAAAATTACAATTAAAACTGAAATAAAAGTTC
>JAUMHE010000063.1:11186780-11204534 GCA_032359235.1 Enteromius mattozi | reverse complement strand
TAGCAAATTTAAGACAAAGGTAGTTCCTTATTAGATACTTGATAATTATTAAATAAAAATATCCTCATTGTGAACTATGACCAATTAATAAAGAATTTCCAATTAATTACATAAATTGTTACATAAATCAGTATGTTAGAAATTTAGCTTTGCATCACACAAATAAATTAAATTTTCTAATATATTAAAGCATTTTTATTGCAGTATTTCACAGGATTACTATTTTTGATTGAACAAATGCTGCCTTGGCAATCAAAAAAAAAATCTTACAGAAACTTGAATGGTAGATTACATTTGAGTTCCACATTGTATTGTTGATGTGGTATCATATGCCTGCTTTAATCTTGTTTCCTTATACTCCAGACTCCAACGCTTTTTGCATTCACCACTATTGCGGGTCTCACAGGAGTCGTCATAACTCTTGCCCTCATCCTCATGATCACTTCATCAATGGAAGTCATTCGCAGAAGTTATTTTGAGGTCTTTTGGTACACGCATCACCTTTTCATCATTTTCTTTGCTGGCTTAGTTTTCCACGGTGCAGGGTAAGATCTATTAACTGGGTAAGCCCAATTTTAAAATGATTTGTAGTAATGAAGTGTAGTTAAAACATGCTTTTTTGGATTCTGTCCAGACGCATTGTGCGAAGTCAGCAAACGACCGAACCCCCTCACAATCATTCCTTCTGCGAAGATCAGCCAGAAAACTGGGGGAAAATTCCTGAATGTCCAATTCCGCAGTTTGCAGGAGGGTTTCCTCAGGTAAAAGTTGTCACATTTACAGTTGCACAAGCCAATGGTAGATTTAAGTGCTTACCGATTTCAGTTTACTTAATCCTGTTGCAGACCTGGATGTGGGTAATTGGACCAATGATAATTTATCTGTGTGAGCGGCTGCTTCGTTTCATTCGCTACATGCAGCCTGTCAGTTATAGGAAGGTGAGTCTTCACAGGCGATATTGTTTATCTGAACCCCAGTACAGTTGTTCTGTAATGACAAATGGTTTCCATTCTTGCATTTAGATTGTAATCCGCCCATCCAAGGTGTTGGAGCTTCAGCTGGTGAAGTCTGGATTTAAGATGGAAGTCGGTCAGTATGTGTTCCTCAATTGTCCAGCCATCTCTCAGCTTGAGTGGCATCCATTTACCATGACATCAGCCCCGGAAGAGGACTTCTTTAGTCTTCACATCCGATCAGTTGGAGACTGGACTGAAAAGCTCATCAAGATGGTCGAAAACCTACCAGAGGGTGGGCAAGGACCTAAGTATGTACTTTTGCTTATTCTCTTAAAACAAAGGTTCCAAAATGTGGTTTTCACACCAATTCCAAAGAAGAACTATTTGGGTTTCAGTGAAATGCAGGTTTTTTAATTACCATTTATGGTTCCATGAAGAACCTTTTACATTTATGCAATCTTTTAATTCCACAAAAGGTTCATTATTATTAAAATGTTCTTCAAACTAAGAAACAATAACTCTAAGTACTGTACACATGTACAGTTCTTTGGGAACCCAGAATATTTATTTTATTTTTAAAGAGTGTGTTCTTAGAATAACATTTTAATATTTTGAAGAACATTTTCCACTCTGTGGATTTTAAAGGTTCTTAATGGAACCGTATATGCAAATAAAGGCATTCATGTATTTGTAAGCTGCAGTTCTTGATTTAAATTCATTGAAAATATATTTTAAAATATGGAAAATGACATACTGGAGCAGTAATATAATCAAGAAAATCTTTATTTTTTGCTTCAGGATGGCAGTGGATGGCCCGTTTGGAACTGCGAGTGAGGATGTATTTCATTATGAGGTCAGCATGTTGGTGGGTGCTGGGATTGGAGTGACCCCATTTGCCTCTATCCTAAAGTCTATCTGGTACAAGTTTAAGGACTCTGACCCCAAACTACAAACAAAAAGGGTAAGATCATGTTGGACAAAAATAAGGAAGTTGGGTGCAAAGGTTGAGCACAATCACTTTTGTTGTGTTTTGCTACTTTGATATTACAAAGGTTGTCTTCATGTCCTAGATAACAAAGTCCAGAATTCCTTGAAACTCAGTTTCCTATTAATTACTGACTTCTTTCCGTTTAGATTTACTTCTATTGGCTGTGTAGAGAGACATACGCCTTTGAGTGGTTTGCAGATCTCCTACAGGTTCTTGAGAGGGAAATGGAGGAACGAGGAATGAGGGACTTCCTCACGTATAAACTCTACCTCACCGGATGGGACCAGAGTCATGTATGTGCAATAAACCTACTGTGATCTGAAAAGCAGGTTGACCTAATCAGAAATATGATTAATTTCATTAATCACAGAACATCTAATTTTGCGTTTACAGGTAAACCACGCAATGGTGCATTTCGATAAAGATACAGATATCATCACCGGTCTAAAGCAAAAGACACATTATGGCCGACCGAACTGGGATAAAGAATTTGAACAAGTTAGGCAAGAGAACCCATCGTAAGTTTCAAAAACTTTTTTTTTTTTGTTGATGTTATTGATTCCCACATGACACTCAAAAATACCCCAACACTAAACTTTAAATATGCACAGGTCTGTGGTTGGAACTTTCCTGTGTGGCCCACAAGCCTTAGCGAAGGACTTGGAGAAGAAATGTGTGAAATATTCTGACGTGGATCCACGGAAAACCAAGTTTTACTTCAACAAAGAGAACTTCTGAGGAAATGTTTTCACCGGAAACCTAATTCTCTTGAAAGATCTGTGCACTAGGCATTGTGCACTTCAGCATGATTTGCCAATTCTCAGATCTTTCCATTTACATGTTTCTGCATTACATGTGACAGTGACAAATACACCCTTCATCCTGGAAAGTGAACAAATTGCTGGAAGGGACTAATTGAGTCAAAAGTCCACTCATTGTATTTTTTTTGCTTTGTCTTTGGCTTCTTTTAAGTTCCTGGTGATAAATGACTCACTAAGAATCAAGGAAATCAGACACATGCCAGAATGTATTATGTTTTTGTAAGCACCTCCTTGTGTAAACAAGTGCATAGCTCTAAAATTAGCATTTCAAGCATTTGAAAAGCATTTTGGAGTTTCACCTCCTTGTAAAAGGTGAAAAGGGAAAAGATCTGCTTCTTTAATACACATCACATATGGTTAGTCACTAGTTATGTAAACGTTTAACAATCAAACCAGCCTTATCATCCAAGATATAAATAGTTAATACTGTACATTATATATCATGTCTTTTCTAAAAAAAGTATTTATAAATAAATTATGAAGGCAGGAATTAATTTCTGCATTGAAAAAAAAACAAAACCCAGCTGTTCATTTCAAAACCCAGTTTATTTTTTTCATGAGCAGTAAATTGAGAACTACTACTGTTTTATACAACTTGAAATCAGAAAATAACCACTATAAAACAAAAACAACAACAACAACGTTACAGATGTGGATGTTCTGCAGACCAATACAAAAGCAGACAGGGAAGGGTTGTCTGATCGGATGTGCATGTTCCTGGAAAAAAGTTGTAGAGTCAGATTTTAAGACTTGCACTAACCCAAATTAATCCCTGTTACCTACGAAAACCCATGTTCTGCTTTGTCACAGAGCCTGTAATTATCATAATTACACAAGAAAAAGAACTCACGTCACACGATGAGTCTTCAGGGTGCACCTGCTGTCTTTTGAATCTGCTCCTTCAGTATCAGGATACTCTGTCTCTGTTCTGGTGGCAGCATGGCAATCTGTTCTGGGGTCAGCTGCAGGACCTGCATAATCAAGGCAGCCTGGGAATGTGGAAACACAGCATATAGATTATTATCTATGAGACAGAAGCAATGTTGCATTATTAAAGATTAAAATTCAAGCGTTATATAACTCTGTCAGCATTTACTGTAAGTCAAGTTGACTAGTAATTCTGGAAAATCTGGTCACTGAAACACAAAATGAAGCGAAACCTATCTGAAATGTCCTTTAACAACATTATACGGTTACAATTACTTTTTAGTAAACATTTAGGAAATTCATTGGAAGTTTTAGTTTCAGTGAAAACATGAGGATGACCCCATCATCCAAAAGTGTGTAGGGGAAGTACAAAACAAAAACAAAAAAAACCCACTCACTTTCTCGTGGTCTTGTGTTGACACGTCTGATGTAGGACCCTGTTAAAAGACAAATGGGATTAAAAGATGCAGATATTTCAATTAAATACTGCAAGTCCGTGGAAAAAATGAATGACATGACGCATATTGTCAGAGAAAAAAAATGTATTTATCACTCATTCTTTTCAGAGGAAACTTTAAAAGTAAACTTTTATTCAGTAATAAAGTAACAAAGATATTGACAGTTACAAATGAAATGATCAAAATAATTCAAATAAAAATTAATCTAAGAATTTAGACATTTTAAGCAGCAAACTTTTTCCCTTCCATAAATGCTTCTTGAGCAGCAAAACAGAGTACTGGTGGCGGCTAAAAGTTGTTTAAAAATAATATATATATTTGCTTTTTTTTTTTCTTTCTTTTCTGTAAAGTGGCGTCAGAACAGTATTTGTCAAAAGTCCCATACAAATAAATTTGAATTGAACTGAAAATGATATATTAGTGCACTAAGGACAAAATAATTTTAATTTTGCAAACTTGCTTTCAAATTTTGTATTTTTCAAACACAGGTTCTGCTGACTTGAAAATAGCTGCTTTTATTTTTATGTCAAAAACAGGGTCCCTTTACAATGGGATGATCAAATTTGGGGGTTCTAGTCATTAAAAGGTTTGAAAAGCCAAAAATGACAGGAGTCTGGAAATCTTACCGGTCTCGCTGCTGGAGGTGCACTTTGTCCCATGCCGTGGGGGGGAGGACCCTGCATTCCCCCAGCCACAGGAACTCTCTGGCCAGATATTGGACCCCGAGCATCAACAGCTCTTGGATCACGACCTTGAGGAAGAAAAATGTTTTAAATCTTATCTGTTAGAGAATCCTTCAAACAGAGTGTTACTTCAGAAAACCAGTTTTGTAACATTTTCACATTTATGGGTTTCTCAGACATCATTGTACTTTTTTAAACTTCTATTGCAGTGAACGGGAGACTACTCTTTGAAAAAAACTTTGTAGGTCGGTGAAAAGGGTCCACACAGATATCTAAGCCACATCAAGTAAAGTGAAACAAGATCTTTTAAGTACCTCTTGCCTCCATGGGTGGACCACGCTGCTCCATCATAGGACCTCTAGGTTCTCCCATCATGGGTCCTCCTCTCATGTCATGAGGGCCACGCATGTCTGGGGGTGCCATATGCATGGGCGGCCCCTGATGTTGTGGAGGGCCTCCGATGTAACCATGTCTGTAAGCGAATAACAACAAAAAATAAAAGGCTTTTGTTGTGAGCTAAAAAAAAAAGAAAACAAATCAATGGTGATCAATAAATAAAAAAGACTGATGTTCAATACCATTTAAAAAGAAATGTTTCCTGACCACTAAATCATCATGATTTATGAAGGGCCATGTGACACTGAAAACCTTACAATTGCAAATGCAAAAAATTAAAAAAAAATTTAAATATTCATATATATTTTTAATAAAAGAACCATATAATAATTATTTATAATAGAACAATTATTTTATATTGTAATATTTGACAACATTACAGTTTTACTATATCTTTGATGCAGCCTTGGTGACATGAGACTTTTAAAAAACATTAAGAAATTACTAAGGAAAAAAATTTCTTCAACCGTTTAAAAAAAAAAAAAAGTTCTACAGACATTTTGACTTCAGTTATTTATTTTCTCATTTAATTTTTCATTTTGACTATCATTTCATATATCAGGCTTTACAATGTTAAACCCAATTGCATAAAGGAAATGATTAGTCACTGTGAGCTTTCTGACAATACTAATGAGACTATTGTGAATATTTGTCGACGATCTGTGAGCTGTGATTATCTAAATGTAACTTGAACAAACTATGCATTACCCTGGCTCCACCATCTCTCCAGTAACATTGACCAATGATCCACCTCGCGGGTCATTCGGACCATCACCAAGCAGGCCTCTGGGTGGGATCCCTGGAGGGCCTTGAGGGGCCCCTCGCATTGGGGCACGTGGGTCTACTATCGGCACTGCGAAAAGAGAGAAGATTTACATGAAAACTGATTTTGAACAATTTGCACGCTTTGTCAATTTGACAAGACTTAAAAGAGCTGGCTATAAAATCAATGAAGAAAGAAACTGGTGTCAAAGTGCATTATACAAACATTTCAAAAACTTGAACGTCCTTTTATTTAATCAAAGAATGAGGTTGTATTGTCAAGCACATGTTTCACAGGTATGATAGCGTTATGATACACCAAGACGATTCCTTAAGTGTCAAGGAAATTAGACTGAAGGAAACAAAAAGGTTCCACTTCATGAACAAAAGGATATCGTTTCACCCATTACAGTGACATTGATAAAGAGGATTTCAACATCTTTATAAAGTGAAACGCATCAACACTCGGCTCTATTCTGCTACACTGGCACATTCCATTAGGCAACAAGACTTCATTGTTCAGGGTTTTGGAAATGTTACAATAAAAGGTTAAAAATGTTTACAATGTGTTGTCTTTACTCCTTAAGCACTTTTGTTTTAGTGACAATACAGCAGAACACACCCATGTTCCAACACTATTCATGACCGTGTGCCAATCAGTGATTAGTGCTGTCAACTGTGCCTTTTACAATGTTTTTGGGGTCATTTGGTTGAATAGTTTCACTTCTCTCTACACGTCTATGTGGTATTTTGCACACTCTCTCTTCGACAAGATGAATGTTCCATGTACTGCTGTCAAATGGTTCTGTGTGATGCTTAAGGATAGGCAGAGATAAGTAAAACACTACAAAAGGTGCATGTAGGGGTAAAACAATGAGCAACTATTGACAGATTATTGATGAGGACTATTGACAGATCTGTTCTGAGCAGACCACAGTTATACCCATGATACCTTGAGGCCGCTCGATAACAGCCTGCCCAGCTGCTCCCACAGGAGAGTCCTGAAGGTTTCCTGGGTCAGCATTAAGTGAAGAGAACAGGAAAAAGAACTGAGACAGCGCATGGTAGCACTTACTGATATTACCCAGGGATGCTTGTACTGATGTTAATGGACATGGGTTAGAGTAGTGGTCGATATAGGTTTTTAATTGGCTAATGCAGATACAAATATCTAGGAATCAAAGTGTCCTATATAATGCAATGGAACAATATATAAAACTTTATCTAAACTAAAAGTGTATATATGTATATAAGTGTTAGGGGTCGGCAAGTCTCTTATGCTCACCAAAGCTCAAATCTATTGGATGAAAATTACAGTAAAAACATTAAAATTGTGAACTTTTACAGCAAAAAAAAAGAATGTAATTTGTTCCTGAGAACTTTCATAACATGATTCTTCAAATATAATTAAAATATGCCAACTAATAGCTCTTATTATTATTACCACAGTAGAAAACAGTCCTACTTTTTTGGAGTTTTGTGGAAAAGTGATATTTTTTTTTTTTTTTTTTTTTTTTGCATCCTTACAAAAAGTGAAAAAAAAGAAAAGAAAAAAGTTACCGACCAACAAACTTTATCATTAGTGCACACACACACAAAAATGAGTACAAAGATTTTATAGTTTATATATAATTATGTCCTCTAAATGTTCATGGTTGAGTGTCTTGGCACAACACCACTGACTAAACCAAATGTGAAATGAGATGTGATTGAAAATTAAATCACTACATAATAGTGCAGCAGACTTGCTGGCCAATACTGCTCACTTGTGGACAGAAATCATACAACCACACTATAAATTCTCACAATGACTGTGAATGTCCTAAATTACATAAAATAACTCTACTACTTCTAAACATTAAGCAAATGCTTAAAAAAAATAGCTGAAAAAGCAAATGAGTGTAATGGAAAACAAATGTATATGATAAAATAAACAGTCACAGCGATATCAAGTGTATAACCATAGACAAAGAATTCTAAAATGAATACCTGGTCCTCTATCCATGGGCACTGGGCCTCCTGGAGGGATCCCTATCTGAGGTTGCATCCCACCTTTAAAAGGAGAGACCAGAGGTAAACTGCTATAGCTACACACACACATATACATAAGCACCAAAGTAATCCTAGGACAACCAAGCTTACCAGCTGGTCCCATGGGTCCCTGTCCTGGCATCGGTCCGGTTACTCCCCCTCCCATCTGTGGAGGCTGCATCATCTGTGGGGCTCCGTTCACATGCATACCTGGCTGTGAGTCAGAAGATCAACAGAAGATTACTGCTTGACTGTCCATGAACCCAACTCAGACATTTAACACAGTGTTTTTAAAGCCCAAAAGACTAAAACAACCTATAAATCAAACACTTAAGGTCAATAATATGTTTTTAAATAACACAATACTCATTTAGTAATGAATTCATAGGAAATATTTCTTGAGCAGCAAATCATCATATCAGAATGATTTCTGAAGGATCACGTGACACTGAAGACTGGAGTAATGATGCTGAAAACTCACATGAATAAAATACATCTTAAATATATTTTTTATCATTTTAATATTTCACAACATAAAACATGTAATACTAACCATTGGCTGAGGTTGAGAAACAGGCACATTGGGCTGAGGGAGGGGCTGGTTAGGTGCTGGTACCGCTCCAGGCTGAGGACTTGGGTTTATGGGTGGAACCACAGCTGGACGGTGGAGCATTTTCTATGAGAATAACAGATGATTTTTCTCTTGATATTTATGTGGCTTAAAATCCCACACATAAAGAAAAACAAAACAAAATAACACTTAGGCTTATAATACATAATACATAATTATAATTTGCTAGAATGCTTACTTAAGGAGTTTAATGAGATATTTTCAGTCTTTTCCATAAGACACTTTCTCAATTTCTCTAGTGCGTTACTTCAGAGGCAATCCATGATCTTACCAGAGCGATTTCAGGGTCCACAATCCTCATGACCACCTGAGCCTGGAGCAGGGCATAAGCGAGCTGAGGATTCTGCAGGAGCATGTTCCTGGCCTCTTGGGGACTGTTCTGCACACATAGCTGTACAAACAAGAACAGGACAAGAAATCTAACAACCACATTTTTAAGATTCATAAGGCTTCAAATAAACAATTAATAAAGCACTTTAAATCTCTTCCCCATTTCCAACAGCAGCATAAATTGCTGTATGAGTGTTTCAGCAGCCGGTTGGCAGCAGTAATGACAGACCTTTTCTTTAATTTAAAGACAAACCCATAATTTGTTCAGTAAATTGGTGTTTAAAAACAAAAAAAAGAAGATTTTTTTTTTCTCTCTCTTTATGTCTAAACATAGCAAACAATGATTTAAAAAATGTTCCAAACTGAATTTTTTCAAATCTAATCGTTGGAAACAATCAGATTACTAGCAATTAAAGGAATAAACTGCCCAAAAATGGAAATTTTATCATCAGCTACTCCCCTCATCTCATCTCACACGTCTATTACCTTTAGTTAAAAACACAGCTTTTTTAATGAAAATACGTAACTGAAGATTATATGTGTATATAACTATTAATCTATACAGTGTTTTATCTTCTTCAAACTTTTTTGCAACTTTAAAGTTTTGAATGAATAGACTGTCAATAGAGGAACGAACATTTAAAAAAAAAAAAAAAAGCATTTCAAAAATGAACAAAAGTCTTATGATTCTGGAACAACATGTGCGTAGGTTAACTGTACATTTTTGTGTATTTTGGACCTTCTTGATCTGAAAATTCAGTCTTAAATTTAACAGGCCACATTCCTTTACTCACCTTCATCTGTTTCATTAGCTCAAACATCTGCTCGGGAGGCAGACTGGCTACTGCCCTGCTGATAGACTCTGGGGCTTCTTCTGGTATGCAGCCGTCTCCATAAGGGGACTCAATAATTGGAGCTCCAGTCCCCAAACCTGTGGAAACAAGCATGCAGGTTAAAAAGGGCCATTCCTAGTACACAAGATTTAGAAATCAAAAATTCAAACTCCCTTTGGATGGAATATTACACTTCAAAACCCAAACTTACTTTTGAGCTCCTCTTTATTTTTCTCACTAGCTGCATTATCGACCCGGAGAGCTCTGCCGCTGAACTCTCTGCCATTCAGGTTACGCATGGCACTGAGCGCCGTCTCCTGATCCTGGTACTCACAGAAGCCATATCCCTTTGGTTTACCTGTTTCTCTGTCATACACCAACCTGCAAGAAGTGTTTTTCTTGATAAACACCAGGTTTCCTCTAAAGTGACCAAAGCATGTTGATTCACGCACTTTTGTGTATAACGTTACCTAAAACTGACGACGAGTCCAACCTCTGAGAAGATGTCTTTCAGCTGCTCCTCAGTGGCCTCATATGGGATGTTTCCCACTGTAACCAAAATACAAACAATAAGGAAAATAATGAACAATGTTGCAAACTGGTTGACTCTAGCAGGATCTGTTTTAAAGCTCATCACGTTGTTTTATTGGTGATATGTTACTTTTTTCCCCCACTTACACCACTACATCCACATCTGCAGTAGTTTTTTACACGTATTGATTTTATACGTGAGCATATATGTAAAATGTGCAAATATTACGATTTCTAGAAGTCTAGAAAATATATAAGGTGTTACATAATCTTATTCCAGAGTTTTAGTTGTTACTAACTGTAGGTGAGTGAGGTTTAGCTTAGCAGCTAATGAAACTGAATAGCAGAAACAAACTAACCAAGTCTGTTTATACATACCGAAAACCGAGCGCAACGAGCGGTCCACGGCCGGGTCTCTGGCAGCTGCAGCTGCCGCTGCAAGTGCTGAATTCGCCATGTATTCAATGATAAAATTACAGCTAACACGATAAATGAACAGCACAGACCCACGAGAAGCCAGAGACCGTGTAGTAAACATAAAGATGGCGCTGCGCGACCGGTGCGTTGATATTTCAAAATAAGAGTCCGAAAAATTAAATTTTCCCAATATAGAGGTCTTGAATGTTCTGTTTAATACATTTTGCTGTCAGAGGTGTGAAATAAAATGTTATGTTAACATGTTAATGCAATGTTACATTTTTAAGGAATGACACAAATAGAGCAGTTTTCCTGATGCCACCTATATTCTCTAGGTGCAGAATTGCTGAAAACATCCTTAATAGCAAAGAACTTATAAAGTTGTTATTATATAGTTATATTAAGTTGGTTTGAAGTCTCAACAAACTTTATTATCTAGTTCTTCTTCTTCTTCTGAGAATAAAATCTCTGACTCTAACTCCTCCTAGAGCTTTAACTCTACAGACTCCAAACTTCAGACTGATCTCACTGTCATTAGTTATTAGTCTCAATCAGACCTGCCTTCTATGTACTATTTCTAACCATTTTAAACTCATTTAAACTTCCACTCTATCTAAATCATGCTAGCAACATGCTAATAATGCTAGAAACATGCTGATCATGCTAAATTAAATGCTAGTAACTAGCTAATCATGCTAGTAACATGCTAATCATACTAGAAACATGCTAACAACATGCTAATAATGCTATAATCATGCTAACGCCATGCTAGTGACGTGCTAATCATACTAGAAACATGCTAGTTACTTGCTAATCACCCTAGCAACCGCCCAGGTACCTTAGCAACCGAAAAGCAACAGCTTAGCAACCACACCAGGTACCCTAGCAACCACATAGCAACATCCTAGCAACCACTCTGAGGTCCTTTTTTTAAACTTCTTAAACTATTTAAACTTTTCAAACTTTCTGCTCCGGCTTTCTCAAGCTCTCAGGTTTGTCTCAACAAACTTTTTTTTATCTAGTTACTCATTATGGCTAAATGTTTTTTATCTACTGACAATTGTTTTGACAATGAATTAAAAAAGGTTCAGGTTGAGAGCTCAGCAGTGCATGTAGGGGGCCTGACCTAAACATCTCCTGTCGCCCTTAACATGCTCACTAGGGGGCCGTATGGCACTATTTTTCTCTTTGTTTCCTTTTTTATTGTCTGTAAAGCTTTTTTTTTTAGAATAGTATGTATTACAAAATAACTATACAAATAAAATACAAATATTAATTTTTTAATTTATAAAATGTACTTCAATTAAGTAAAGTCCAGGATTTTTCTCCATGCAGAATAAGAAATATTCTTCACGTTGCACTATATCTTGATTTGTGTCTTTTGTAACTGCTTTTGATTATTCATTTTGATTAATAATATTATATTTGAAATAATTTAAAATGAATACATCACTCAAAAATAAAAATAAAAATTTACCCATTAAATGTTTTATGAATCCTGAATGTTTTTTGTTTTTTTTACAGATTACAAAACACAGTGATTTTCAATTCAACGCTTCCGAAGACATGGAATATGTGCAGGAGTCAAACTTGTTTTGTCATGTTTTAATGGTACTTCTGTGCCCTTCTTGCAGCCTGACAGCCTCTGGTCTCAATTCAGTTTCACTAAATTGAAATAACAGCATGAAGACTTCTCAAAAAAAAAAAAAAAAGGTATTTTGTTCTACAAAAGTAATGAGGAAAATAGGTTTTGAACTAAACTTACACTTATTATTTTTATAGGTGAAGTTTTCCTTCCTCTAATGAGTTTTGGCATTGCTCACTGCAGTGAATTAATCTAACACTAATTAAGAACTTTCTGTTATAAAATATAAATTGTGAATTAAAAGAAAAAAACAAGAATCTCACTACATAAATTTTGACTGTAAATTGATAGCATCTGAGTAACATCAAACTGAGCTGTCAGTCTTTTGTTGTTTTAGTTCACTTGGTACTAGCAGAGCAGGACCAATATATTTTATTATTACTACATTTTAACGTATTACAGATATATTAATCAAGAACATATGAATTGTTTTGTTGGTTATTAACTAGCACTGTAAATCATAAGATATGTTCCTTCAGAACCTTGGACAGCTCCAATCCTGACATTAAAACAAGAAAACGCAAAGACATGACAAGCTATATTTATCAGTTTTCTGTGAATCTGACAATTTCATCCCCTTTCCTGTCTATAAACCACAAATGAAAAGCAGAAAATCCTTTATTGTTCAGCAAATATGTTGCTCATCATTATGGAGAGTGGAAATGTGATACTATATAAATAGATTTATCACAAAATAGCTGTTACGTTTACAAATGTGGATTACAGCAACATCTTTCCAAAAGTGATATAGACCATTTTAAGTAGTGCAGTTAATTGTATTGGTATAAAAGAGGTCTTGAACTAAACATATTCTGTCCAACATTGCCAGAAATGTTTTATTAGTTGCCATTTGATTGGTCTAGAAATTCTCATGGTACATAAAGAAAGCTTAATTTAGCCTTTAGTCTAAAAGAATGCATATTCTAGCATACTAGCTATACTAGTATACATATAATTTTAGAGAGATCCTTAACTGATAACATATTTTAGAGGTCTTAAACAGATAAAAAAAGGTGCTTATTTATTTATCCCTAAAAGGTAGTCTACATATTAGTACGTTAAATATACATTAAATTACTTTCAAATACATATTAGTAGTTAGAAAACATTTTGTCTCTGCTCTTTTAAAAAAAAAAGAAAATATAGGTTTTATTCTTGATACTTTAATCCAAAGTGTTACAGTGCATCAGATACCTAGTTTGTGCTTTCCCTGGTTACAAACATGATCTTGTACAATATGACCGATAAGTAGTTATAGCACTGGCCAAAGATGAAGTCTGCTAAAGTCTACTTTAACTGGTGACTGAATTAGTTGGAACAGCAGTCAAGCAGAAGCGCGCGATGCTGGGTCCGCGTTAGTTAACAGTAGGGGTCGCACAAACTCTAGATTTATTCGACTGCACGCTAACACGCCGCTAAGTATGTTGCTTGTCACCATCATTGACCAAATGATTTTATTGACAGTTTAGCTAATGGCGTTGCAATTTGCCTCATTTTCTACCAGATTATACAAATATGATTCATTTATAGTATTGTTTCGCAGGGTTTTTTTCATATAGCTGTCTTCATAGTACACAGAACGCATACATGGTTAATTAAAACCAGTTCACCAGGAAAGGCTACGATCGCGTAGGAGCAACGAGGCCGTTGCGAGGACCAAATCTCTACAACTGTGACACGAATAGTTGAGCTTAACTTCCCTTAACTTTTCCCATTCATTCTCTATGGTAGCGCTCAACACTACGGATGCAATATACTTCTGGCCACGCGTTGATTTCATGGCGCTGTTGCGCCTCTTCCGTGGGATAGATAGGGGATAGTGATCGTTGCACATTTTGTAAAACCTACACAAGAACAATTATTAAAAGATTTATTTTATCTTTGTGCACAAAGTTCGCTTATTACATGTTAATCGTACTTAAAGCGTATCTAGACGAAAAGCGAACACAAATGTATTTTATGTTAGAGGCGGGATTCGAACTTCTACTTTCGTGTATTTCATTCGTCCTGCCTCCCTTCGCTCCTATTGGCCAGTCAGCGCTCTACAGCTCTACCGCGGCCGGCCTTGGTTCGTAAAGCAGACGTGATAACCACTACACTGTGGGGCCGGCACAAAACACACCGACCGCTAAATTGGCCGATCTCATTAGCACTAACGAAGTGAATCATAAGAGTATTTGTTTGGACGTGTTGTTGAGGTTGGCTCTGTTGTCTTATTTCACACTCGTGTCACTTGCTGTCGTTGGTTACTTCAATCTCAGTTCAGTTCTAATCATCCCGAGTCTGACCAAAGTAGAAGACAACTTTGTTGTATAAATTGCATTAAATTGTAAATATTGCATCTTTTACTTAATAACATTTTATTTGTAACGTATAAAACGCTTAATCCACCCATTTAAATGAGCATAAAATAGATTTAAAGGGTAGCCTATGTTAAATTAAATAGGCTAATAAAACACTAGACACGTTAAGCATGTGCTGATCTATCTATCTATCTATCTATCAAGATTAATCAGTAAATGAAAACATCAGCTGACATCAAACCTCAGATATTTTCAGCTAAATTTTTCAATGACATTGTGGGTTTAATATGCAAACAGCTCAATATATTATCTTCATTACATTGCTTCAGGCAGAATGGGTGCACAAAGCTTGATGCACTTTTTAATTAAAATCACATCACTGTTTCTCATTTTAACATAAGCATTCTTGTGACTTTTGATATTTTGGCTGTCTATGTCAAAAGTTTGATAAGGGATGTAACCAAACTTCTTTTTGTCCAGGTTATTGTAAAAACCAAATATTGTATTGTAAGGCATTGGGGGTACTGCATAAATATTAAAAAGCTTGGTATACACCAGAGTGAAGAAACAGTAAAGAACTGCAAAAAGACAGTCACTCAATCATGGCAATTTCTTTAATTTACACCCCTAGTGTTTGAATTCTTTAACGCCTCTCAGTTTCTGAAAGATAAGCAATTACCCTGCTACCACAGGCCCGTGTAATGTGCGAAGTATCCTCCTTGGTTTCACTCCCCTTAAGACCCTTCTCTCTGATTTTATAGCATAACCAAAAAGCTAAGATAGTGCAGTCTCAAATGCACACACAAAAATTGACAATTAGTCACTAATTCCCCCCCCCCCCCCCAATAGAACTTAAGTCTATGCCATTGTTAGTTATAAATAAATAACTGCACTATTTAATTGCTGCTGCTGTTTGTATGAGTAGAACCTTTTTATTGTAGCAGGTACAGTTCCATTGGAAAAAGGATTTCTTGTAAGCTCCCTCTTGTTGTAAATATGAGATGTCATGTCCAAATTATGGAATATTACAAGAAAAATAAAGCTGCAATTACAAGATAAACGCATAATGTATATAAAACATTGCAACAAGACATTAAAAGATTGCAGCATTGTACCACAACAATATTAAAACTATAAAGTGTTCTGTTTCAGATCCCCCAAAGGGATCACATATAAAAAGCATATAAAAATATTATATATAAATGGTTGCATATGCCTTTTTTCAACCTTATAGCCAAGCCTGTTTACCTGTGTGCAGGAGCTCCGAGCAGACAGGACTCCGGAGGAAGCCAGAGAAGCGTAGCTCGTAACCAGTGCACGCGGCTACGGAGCCTGGTCACCTGTGGGAAAGCAGCCGGCTTTAGGACCCAGCGTGCGCGATTTTTCCTCTCCAGCTGCTGCGGCGATGAGGGAAGATCGCGGGGAGAAACCCAAAATTCACAGTGTTAAATCCTCCACAGAATCATACTACCGGACCGTAACGAAAACAACAGGCGCAGGCACTTCCCCATGCATTTGGATGAATACGTCAAGTTCAGAGACATAGGAAAACAGTTTGGGACCGTTAAGGTAAGGCGGCGCGATTCCATGCGATTAATAACAAAGGCGCTATACTGGCGAGCGAGGGGGCATTAAAGGGGGCATTGCACAACGCAATGGAGGGCGACAGTCAACTCTCTAAACTTTGCACTTGTACATGAGTGCATCAAAGTCCTAACATCCTATCGTGATGAGATCTAACTATCCGAAACGGTTGGATGGATTAATACAGTGCAAAGACAACATGCGGCAACGTTTGAAAATATATGGATAATGTTGTGTCCTAAACTGACCGCCCGCGATCACAACAGCCAATGACATTATGTGCGTTAAGGCCTACGAAAAGTGATGCATCGCGCAAATACGCGTTTATTCACGGTGCAATAAGTTTGGATATCTTTTGCATCCTCTCAACCTGCCCACTTCATGTGCTCTCTCCCACCCTTGCGACATTACCTCAGTCATGCAGTGGAGCATTTACCGGTCTCCCCAGTTTGCACTGTTGCACGGCCTTTCTGTTGTCATTTCCCGTGCAAGTTCTTTTTAATTGTGTTTTGAAACTAAGTTGTAAATGTTGCCCAAGCGATGACGCTGATTTGCAGTCACCTCAGGCCTGTCTAAAGCAGCTAATGGTGGCTGGAAATTGAGACTAATCAAGTAAAACTTTTCAGTGTCTCTGAATAGGCCTTTCCTTAACGTTAACGCGGTAATGGATCAGCTTCCATTCATGGGATTTGTTATGTGGGGGGGGGCTCTATAGTATATATATATATATGTCATTCAATAATTGCGGGTACATTTGGTGTCCTCGTCTGGCCCCGTCAACTCTGTTACCTAGGTAGACTTACAGTGGTGACAGAAGCGTAACAGAATTGACATTTTTGTTAATTTTTTCTTCACTTGCTAAGAACAATTGACACAAATGAAAACATGATTAAAAGAGCTTTAAATAACCCAATGTGAGAACAGTTATAAATTCTGTTTTTCTTTCTTATATTGTGGTAACAGAGTTGACGTTTTGAAAACAAATCTTGGTGTAAGAAGTTTTTAGATTAAAATATTTCCTCAGAAAGAGCACAGATACTTTTCAGTGCTTCAGATATTATCAGTGAGAGAAAGTGACATCATTTCCTGTAACTTCCACAATTCTGAGAGATAATTCCACCAATTTAAAGGGAAAATATGGTTTGGTAACAGAGTTGACACAAGATTTGGGGACATATTTTTCTAAGAAAAACAAAAATATTTTAAATAATTTAATGTTGTAGAATTAAGTAACTATTTAGGGCTTTAATAAATAAAATAAATAAACTGTTGCCAAAAGAAAAGTACTATAAAATATTTTGATTAAACTTGCGGACAAGAAGAAATCAGGATTTTTAGCTATTTAAGACACTTTTAAAATAAATTATTATATTGTTATGGACCAGGTAGGTTTTTTTCTTCATCTTGGAGACGTTGCCACAGTTCTTCTGGATTTAGTCTGTCTCAGTTTGTTCTGTT
>JAUMHE010000063.1:11162029-11186680 GCA_032359235.1 Enteromius mattozi | reverse complement strand
TGTATTTATTTATAGTAGTGCTGTCAAGTGATTAATCGCATCCAAAATAAAGGTTTTTGTTTACATTATATATGTATGTGTACTGCATATATTTATGTATATATATAAATACACAAACACATGGTATATATTTTGAAAATATTTATATGTATATACATTAAAATTTTTATATCGTACATAAATATAAAATACAACATTTTTCTTAAATATATACATGCACATGTTTGTATTTTTGTATATATAATAAATATACACAGTATACACACATATATTATGTAAACGAAGATTTTTATTTTGGATGTGAATAATCACAATTAATCATTTGACAGCACTACTATATATTTGTGTATGTATGTGTGTGTTTGTGTGTGTGTAAATATATAGTTGACGTATCGATGTGTTCTATGGTGTGACAGAAAAATTTTAAAAATGTTTTTCTTTACATTTTTGCTGTCACACCATAGAACGCAGTACAATTTTTTTGTGTTTGTCTACGTTAGAATGTAGTGAATTAGACTTATTACAATATACATTTCCTTTTTGCCCATGATCCTCAGATCCAGACCCACAATTTAGCCACCTTTGCTTTAAAAGACTATTCAGTAAGTTAGCCTGTATTGACAGAATGTCATTCTACAGTCAGTCATTTTGATTTGTCAGTCAGTTTGCTCTTAAGAGTCACCAAGACATTGCTGGAGGATTTTAAAACTTTTAAAATGCTTGTCTTCTGTTAATTACAAGAGTTTAAAATATTAAATTTTTAAGGTGCTTGTGGAGTTATTCTGGTTATGAGTTTCCAATGTAATTCCTGTCAGTGGTTGATCCATGTAATCAGGTATGTGGTCATGGTAGCAAATTTAATCAAACTAGTTTAATGTAAATATGATGCTTAAGTCTTGTGTTTCTACTTTGTTTGAAACCGACTGTTTTGGCTTACACAATTCAGCTACACAATGGAACATTCTTTGGGAAATTCTAGAGGGAAATTAAAATAGTTCACATGCGATTATTGTGGGAGTAGCCTAGTGACGTGCGGTCTGCTGTGCAAATGAGCTGCGTGAGTCTAAGCCCAGTGAAAGCACTTGGTGAGAGATGATGGCATTACCACTATGAGCTAGTGATGGACTTATAGACAATTAGATTTTCCTGTGAAATTTTTGCTTTGCCTAAATAGCCATTAATCTAAATTACAAATATGCATGTATTATTGAAAGACAAAATGTTCTATTTTAATTTTTGTTCAACACATTATATTGTACTTCATCAGAAGAAAGATGCATTGCCTGGAGTGGAAAAAACTGTGCTGAAAGATGGATCAAGCCCAGCCCCTAAAGTAGGGGGAAAGACTCGCAAAGGGAAAAACTGTCCAGCTAATATGGAACACTCCAACTCGAACAAAATAGGTACTGATCCAGCTTGTAGTTAAAGTAATATGTCCTTTAATAGGTCCATTTGAGTCCTTTACTCGCTTGCATGTCGTTTCATACCTATCTTCTGTATTAAAGAAAATTATGTTTTTATACAGGTCTTTTTCTTACAAGTCAAAATGGGTCGAAGTGACCCTGGTTGAGAAAAGTCAGTTTGATTCTTGAGTTCTACCTCAGACGTGTTTATGTACTGATCTGGTTCTCAAATTCAGCTCGTTAATTCAATAGCTGTGTTTCCATCCAAAGATTTTAATTTAACTTATGCTCAAAATTGAAATATCGCATAAAACACTCGCATATAAAGCAACGTTTCCATTCAACGAGTCAAAGAGAACAAGATAATCACTTCCTGATAAACTGACACTATACATCAAAAAGAAAAGTAGGAGAAGCCACTTAAAATTATAATTTTCATATATGATGAATTACTTGCACCTCAGACTGAGCAGACAAAACACAATAAATGCAGCCATTGCTTTCGGTTTGGTTTAGGAACGCAGTGGTTTAAGACATTAATACAAAAATACTTTGACAGACTTGTTCAGGCATTTCAGAACAACCAAAACAACATTTTTGATGCTGTTCAGTGAGATCAGTCCGCTAGTTAGTCAAATTATGCCATCCCATTGTCCAAAGTCAAATGACTTTTTTTCATGCGAAAGGTTTATGAATTCCATCATGGTTTATGCATATTTTTTCTCATCAGATAAAAGTTTATGCATGCATAAGTTTTTGTTATGTGCATTTTTAGAATTTATGTGCATCTTGGCATTTCCATCCAACAGTTTTTTTATGTGATATTCTAAAATGCGCATAAAAATAGGTGGATAGAAACATGGCTAGCAAGCCACTAACGTACAGCTTTGGTGGGTTTATTTAGTCATTTTTGGAGCTTAACAGCTGTGGTCACTTCCGACTTGTATGGAAAAGACCTGTGTTTAAGATTTCACCACAATATACCAAAATACAGAAGCGACAAAAGAGTAAATAATGGCCAGTATGACATTTTTGGATGAGATGTTTTTGCTTTTAGTTCATATGTAAGACAATGGAACGATTTCACAAATATCGGAGCATTTCTCATGGAAAATTCTGAATTCTGTCACCAGTCACAGATTCAGAGAACAGTCCGTGCAGAAGTCCTCAGGTTGACAGAGATTCAAGCTCTCTCAGCAGTCCGGGGTGGCCTAGTAAGGAATCAGACTCCCAGGAGGAGGCCTCTCCGCGGCTGAGACGAGGGCGCAGACGGACTGATGAAGCGTTGCTCCGAGACTGGAGCTTCGCTACTCCACCTACTCCTCCCCCTCTCGATCCCCCCTTTACCCCACCCCCCACCCCACCACCCCCTGTACCAGTCCGCCGGCCGCGCGGCAGGCCTCGAATCAATCCTCTGCCTGAGGAGGTGGATGCGGACAAGGACAGGCCCACTGAGGGTGGAGACACCTCTTCAATAAAGAAAAGGAAACGCTGTAAGAATCGTAAATATCAGAACGGGGAATACATCACAGAAAAAGATAAGGTGGCAGATGGAGAGGAGGAGAAGCTGGGCGTGGAAGATGGTGAGGCCACTAGTGAGTAAAGATGTCTGAGGCTTGATGAACATTTTGCTGAGAACGTCATTTTGTCTTTGCCTTTCCTGGTCTTTATATTTAGTCTGTGTGCTACAGTTGATGGTAGCATAATTAAAATAAATGGTGAATGAATTTCCCGTAGGGGAGCAATATCTAGCACAATTTAAACTTCCAAAAAATCATTTTAGTTACCACTATTAATAGAGGATACTGAAAATGGAATCAGTGTAGCTGTTTTTTTGTTTTGTTTTTTTAACTAAAAATAGGAATGCCCAGTGTCTGAAGGTCAAAAATTTACCTGACCTCCTCAGGGAAGAATGGTTTTGCCTGAATAGGGCTTAGGTGTGCAAGTGTTATTTAGCAGTTAGTTTTTGATTGAAAGCAGTTTATTCAGTGGAGTTGTATTATTTCTATCTGTGCTGTGTCAGGAATGATGTAACACAAAGGTTGGTGTTGAAATGTCAGTCTGTGCCATTGCAGATGAGAAGATGGGTGTGTACCCTTGTCTCAGTGCCACACTGACCAGCGAAGTGCCCAGTCCAGATATCAGCCCTAGGCGGACACTGTTCACACGTTCAGGCTCGGCCCGACCTCAAGAGAGTCCACCCACCACACAGCCTAACGACAAACCCTCAGGGAAGAGGAAGTTCAAAAGTAAACACTTGTGTGACACTGACGACCAGAAAAAGGTTAGCTGAAGCATCTTTTCAAACTTTCAAGCATTTCTAAACTAGAGCACTTGAACTGCAAATTGAGATTTCAAGGGATTATTCCCTCGGGAAAGGTATATGTCTTTTCAGTTAATCTTCTGCTGCCCCCTAGTGGCATTTTGAGTCACCGTAAAGGGATTTCTTGCAACAGCTGTTTTTATTAGGCGGGACAATGTAACAGTTGCCCTCCCCTGAATGTCACATCCTTCATGCATGACTCTCTTTGTCTTTATGTCTTTATGTTTCAGCTCAAGACTAAGAAAGGCAGCTTGGGTAAACGCACAGGGCCCCTCATTTTGGATGAGGATTGTCCAGCCGCCAAGAAAACCCCAACTCCTGCTTACACTTCTCCCAAGCAGTCAAACTCACCACTGTCTGGTAAAAAAGGAACAGCTGGGAAATCAGGAATCCCTGAAACTACTCCAAGCCGTCCAGTGCCTCCAGAAGTCCGTCGACTGATTGTCAATAAGAATGCAGGAGAGACGCTGTTACAGAGAGCTGCTAGATTAGGTTACCAGGTAAAGCATTCATACCCATTTTGGATGTTAGCTAGTTAAAATTTATTAATAACTATAGTCATTGTACATTAAAGTTTAATTAAGTTCATCCAATATGATTAAATATAAAAGAACATGTTAATTCATAATTAAGAAATTTAAAGTGTTATTCTTGTTAATTATAATTATTATTTTAATTTGGTGACTTGACAGTAGATATTGATATATTTTGGTCAACTATGAGCAGACTTAAAATATTTGCTTGGCATTTATTTATAATTTTTTTCCCTGACATTTTAATTTAATTGTATTTTTTCTGCGGATGTTGGTGTAACTGTATGTTGTTCATTATACATATATAAATGCTTATTTTCAGGATGTGGTTTTATATTGCTTGGAAAAGGATGTGCGAGAGGTGAACCGTCGCGACAACGCCGGTTACACAGCCCTGCATGAGGCCTGTGCACGTGGCTGGACACACATCATACAGGTGCTGCTGAAGCATGGTGCAGATGTTAACTGTAGTGCACAGGATGGAACACGGTGAGCAGCAGGTTACATTGAGGATATGACACAGACAGAATCGATGCTTCGTTTGTTATTTGATATATTAATTTCAACTTTAAGGCACCAAGTTCTGTTCATCCCCATAGACAGCTTTGGGCTACTGCTTTTTTAATTGTATAATGACCAAATGACACAGTTTTATGGTAGGTAGCTAATGGGCCACATTAGATTTGGAAGATGTATTTTTAGTATCAGAATCTGTACAAAATAAGATTGTGTATGTCCACCCACAGCTACATTGTGTCCAACAAACTTTGTCTAATTACCATAAAAAAACGATTCTTCCTCCTACTATTTCCTGTAAGAGCGTTTGCCTTTTTCATTACAGTCCATCTGCAGTGACATTAAACGTAATTGTAGATAGAACATTTTTTTGGATACTAACTTGTGTTACTAACTTTGCAGCCCAATTCATGATGCTGTAGCAGCTGATAATCTGCCTGCCGTCTGGATGCTATTAAATCACGGGGCAGATCCCACACTGGCAACCTACTCTGGTCAGACCGCAGTTAAACTAGCCCAGAGTCCTGGGATGAAAACTTTCCTCAAAGGTAAAACGACTGCATTGCGTATAAGTTTGCCAAACTGTTCGTTATGTTTATTTGCAGAGAGGTCGCTAAAATCAAACTGATGCACTACTTAGATTAAAATGCTCTTTGTGTTTATCCATAGAGTACTTCACTGATTTAGAAGGACGAATAGACCAAGATCCTAAACTACAGTGGGATTTCTACAGTAGCTCTGTTTTTGGTAAGAAACTAAAGTTGCTTAAATTGTTGTTCAAGAGTTTGGGTTCAGTAAGTTGTTTTTTTGTTTTTTTTTAAGAAGTTAATACTTATTTTAGCAGCAGTGCATTAAGGTGATCAAAAGTGACTTTTACATTATGAATTTTATTTTTTTTAAATACAGTAAATGGTGGTCTTTTGAACATGAATGAAATAATGTCAAATAATCTTGAAAAAAATATCAGTTTCCACAAAATAATAAGCTTTCTTATTTTAATATGAAGCTGTATTTTTAAATTGTATTAAAAAATTCACAATATTGTTACTGTATTTCTGATCAAATAAATACAGTCTTAGCATGAAATCAAATTTTGAACAGCAATGTATGAAAATGCTTGTATTTTACATTTTTAATCATTAAGTATTTTTAAGCATGTTATATTAACATGTTATATGAATATTATTTTCATTACACACATCTATCAGCATAACAATCAGAGTAAAAAATGTGTACATTTAAATTTGTATTTGTGTGTACTTGATATGCCATTGACTGATGATCATGTTCTCCAGCATGGTTTGAGAAATATTATATTATGAGATCTTTAAGTGAAAGCATGAAAATCTGACCTTTTTCTGTTCAAAATAGGCTTTTTTGATTAGTGACTTGACAATAGGTCAGAATATTCTATATTTAATATTCACAAAACTTACTGTTACTGTTAACGTACTGTCATGTTTATTTAAAAAAAAATACCCTAAATCGTTTTTTTATTCCCATGTTTAGTGTAGATTAGACACTAAATTGTAGATATTCAATATGTTATTAAACTTTTGGACCCTGCTGTATTTCTTTCTTTCTTTTTTTTTCTTAAATCTTACTTTCAAATCTCTAAATGATGGTGGTATAACAAGACTGATTGATTGTCCAAGCTTCCCCTAATTTGAGCTGAAAGTGGTCCAACTATTAAGTTGACAAAGCTGCCCACTAGAGGGTAGCAGAAGCACTGTAAACACACTGTTTGATATTTGCTTTTGTCTTTATTTGTTTTAAACTTATACAGAGACAGAACAGGAACCTTGCTGGGACTTCCTATTGTCTCAGCCTGAGGAAGACAGCGTGGAGAGCTTGCAGGAGCAGGTGAAGGAGAAAGACACCGATACAGACTGCCTTCTGTTCGAGTTCTCCTCCGAACCCCTCCTGCCCTGCTACCACGTCCAAGTATCTCTAACGCAGGGGTGAGTGATAGCAGACATGCTTTAATACACGGTCACCGCGACACTAAACGCCACCCTTTGTTTCCTCTCCACAGGTTTTGTAACTGGTTCTTGCTGGCAGATGTGCTGAAGCGGCTAAAGATGTCAGCACGTATTTTCCGGGCTCGGTACCCTCAGTTGGAGGTGGTGAGCATCGCTCAGGCAGAGCTGTGGAAGCAGGTCTCCGTCAGTCAAACGTGCGTCGCACCGGACGAGCTCCAGCCGGACGACGAAGACGGGGAGGAGACGGTGGAGCTGGTGCGATGCGTACCAGAGCTACAGGGACTGCTAGGCTCCTCCATAGAGCTCCTCCCAGAAGACGAGGACGACAAGTCGGGGCCCAACGCCAGACCCTGCAGTCGATAGCGACTCCTGCCCTGTATCTCATGGGATCGTCAGCAGCCGTCCGCAGTCTTGCGCGGGTCCGATGGCCTGTTACCAGTACCAGCACTTTGTATGTTCAGAATCAGCCAGAAAGGTCCTATTTCCTCACCCACTTAAGTAATGAAAGGGACCCTAGGGAGCGACTTTGCCATGCCCTCATCCAAGGCTGGAGACGGACTCCACCGGGAAGCAACTTTCAGGTTCCTTCTGTAGGGTTTTGTTTTTTCACTCTTCAATATTTTTTTTTTTAAATAAACCTATATGTATAAGTAAATATATATGTATATATTGACATCAGGGTGAACGCATCTGGTTGTAACTTATCATTAACATGTTTTATGTTCGTTCGTTATTGACGGTCCTTTAGAAGGAGTGGTAATCCAAGTCTTTTTTTTATCTTGGTAAACTAAATGTGTGTAGCTAAGAGGCTTACGTCAAGCTAACAGCGGCAGGAATGCCTTTGGGCCAGATGGTTCCTGTGTAAACCATCGAGCCTCTCTCGGCTCCCAGAAGCCCCCTAACCTACAGCATATGTTCCTCACCCCGGCCCTCCTTACCTCAGCACCACTGCAGCTCTGCCAGAAACATTACACCTTCCCTTTATTTCATTTGTATCGTAGCAGGCACAGGACATGGTCCTGTGACATCTGACGTCGCTTCATTTTTGCTTTGGTTGATGAGCTGTTGGTTTTATCCACTGGTTGAATTATTTTAAGATATCAGCCAGTTAAGTGGTAAACAAAACAAACAAAAAAAGAGCCTGTGGAGTGTATTTTTTTTGTTTTTTTTCCTTTTCTTTTTTTTAAGGATTTTCTAGAGCCGTTTTTCTAGATTCCGTCTTGAACTGCTTTCCAGTGCTCACGGAAGGGGTCGTCTCCGAGTTTTTCCTGGTGTACCAGATTCCAGCGTGCTTTGTGGCGCGTGGTGTGTTTTATTTACACTGTTGTTTGTGCTTAATTTAATAGTCATTAATATATTTGACCTTTTTTGTGTGTATCAGACAAATGATATATGAAAATTGCTTTGTATGGTTGGTGCTTTATTTGACAATGTACAAATAATGATCCCTTTATCCTGAGGTTGTTTTGTTTTCCCACACTGCGAACAGTATTTTAACAAGCTAAAGTACAGTTTTATTGTACTGGTGCTAAGCTAGATTTTGTGTTGACAATCAATGAAGTTTTGTTTGAACTGAAACCAATAAATATTTAAATGAAGAGACAGAGATGTAAAGATAGAGTTTAGTTTCACTACTTATGGAAATACAGCGAGACATGAAGAAAGTACTTGGTTTTGATTGAAGAAGGCGTATTGCTTCAGTGATCTCTGTTCAAAGAGGAGAGCTGTTTATTTGATTCTTTTTTTTAAAGAAATCAACCAGAATAAAGCATGATTGTCAAGTCTTGCTTGTGATCTGCAGTGTGTTTGTAGTATTGGATGAGGTGAAATTTACACACTTAGCCATAGTAAATCCAATTTAACACCAGCCTCGCATGGATTACTGCTTTTATAAAAGGTTTGCAACAGCAATATGATCAAAGATGGCAATCTTCAAGCAATATAATGCATTAATAAAAATCACAAGGGATATTCGCATTTTTACAGTAGCAAACAACGCAAATTTGACCTTATTGCACTCATTGAATTAAAGATTGTATACACCCTACACAACTATTAAAAACTTATTAAAAGAAAATGACAACACCGACACGTCACCATATTTGTCATCTTCATTCGGTTTTATATCTAAGTGCTACTTGAAACAGTGCATCACGCAGATTCTCATTGGACTCGTGATAAAAACTGCTGAACTGGCCTCAAGAGGGCACTAGACACTAACTTTACTTCATCTGCGCCATGATCCGAGAAGGTAATTAAACTGCGTTCTTTAAGCTAAAGATTCATTTAAGTTTAATAGCTTATTAAATTTATATGAAAGAACCAATATATTTCTACATAATATAAGCCAACACCACCATACAGACGTTTTGGACAGGTAAGATTTCATTAAAGAGAGAAACTGAGCAAGCATGCATTCAATTAATAGTAAAAGTGACAGTAGAGACGTTTTATTTATAACGTTACAAAATAATTCTATTTGACACTGAATAACGGTTCAAAGATATTAAGCAGCACAACTGTGTTCTAACATAGTTAATGAAAATATTAAACATAAAATTACTGATATTTCTTGAGCGCCAAATCAGCATAGAGTGACTTCTAAAGGCGGGGGTATAAAAGCGTGAATGTTCACATTATTGTATTTTTGCTTAAATAATTTCAGCCCTGTGACCAAATGAGTTTTCTTACAAAATTAGACCAAAAAACTAAAACCGTATAGCATCTAGTAGTGTTGTTGTATGCCTAAAAAGGTCCCTACACATCCAGTTCAAAGGTCTTCAGGGCAGTTCACAGCGGTAAAAGGTCAGTCAAAGTAGGTGATGCAGTTTTTTGGAGGAAGGGACAATCAATTTGTTGAGAAACTGGTGCACTGTAGTGCTCATGGGAAGAGAGACGAGACAGAATTTAGAAATGAGTTATCTGCGTAGACAAAGGCCTCAGGAGACCGCGCGTTATGCTGAGGAACAAGTCAGATAATTCCTGACTCAGCCTTCTTCTGCAGCGGGGACATGTGCTTTACTGTTATAAAGTAATATAAAATGTCATTAAACTATAAAACAGTACTGTAATTTACCTCTCTTACGCTACCTCGCTCTATATCCGCCTGTTAACAGATAACAAGGGCAGTAACGTCAAAAATTCACAAGTTTTGATTCATTTCAAGTCAATACCCCATAAGCTAGCTTTTTTCACCCACGTCTATCTCAACACATGAGTCAGTCAGTTTGGAATGTCTAGTAAGTCCTTGCATGCTCACACTTTGAAAAAGCGCCGTAAACCCAGTACTCTCAATGGTTGGTTCGTTTGGTTGCCTGGTGTTGAATTAAAGCAGTGGAATGGAAGAGAATGCTGAGTGGCTGGAGGCCATTTATATGCAAAAGAGCGAATAGAAATCGCAGCACGGTACAGCGATGAGGTGAGACAGAGTCATGAGAAAGATGAGTTAAGGATGCCGCTGGGGACAGTGTGAAAGGAAAAGCCAAATGCAGCTAAATTAAGACATGCTTCAGTTAACACCTGGACTATAGCTCTGCATCTGCGTCTCATGGTACACAAAATATTCAGTCATTCAAGGAAGGATATCTCCAAAGGCCTTAATGGCAGCACTTGGTTTGAACCATAACTTGCAGTGCTGTTTTGGTATAGTTTTAGTTTGAATATTTTATTTCAGATTAACCCAGTTACTGAAATTATTTGTAATAGTTTTAACTTTAGTAAACAACACTTCTGCAGTCGTACCTTCTTCAGTCATCTAGGATGCAAACTTTCAGGGAATGATTTACAAAGCAAAACAAACTAACTGAAGGTTACCCCAGTTCACTTGTTTCAGTTATTTATTGATTGATTTCAGTTAGATATTTTAACAATGTTAAGATTCAGGTTTTTAAAGGGGTCTTTATTAGCTTGTTGAGGTGATATTAAATCCAGTAATGGATGAAGTGTTACCCAAAATTACCAGTCGTGACTTTACTAGTCCATTCCTGACAATCCCAGTTGCATCATAAGTGGACTCAGGTTTCAGAGCCACTCCTTCACCAAGCCCACAAGATCTGCTACCTTCCATTGGCTGGCCCTTTTGGAGCTAAACTAGGATTGGTTTAAATCTAGGGCAAGTCTAGACGAGACAAACTCACAGTTAAATATCCACGTGCAAGCATATGGAATTAATAGCAGTGTTGAAACTCATAACAATTGAAAATGCATTTTTTTCAAATGCAGTATTAATAAAATAATGCACATTTTGATTAAATATCTTTATTAGCTAAACTC
Organism: Enteromius mattozi; assembly: GCA_032359235.1. Taxonomy (NCBI): domain Eukaryota; kingdom Metazoa; phylum Chordata; class Actinopteri; order Cypriniformes; family Cyprinidae; genus Enteromius; species Enteromius mattozi. The sequence continues at coordinate 11,175,651 of JAUMHE010000063.1, read as the reverse complement.
TAAGCTGGATAAAGTCTTTGCAGAGTTGCTGCCCATATAAACCTTGAAACAACTGACCGACACAAAAGGCTAACAGTCACTTGATTTGAAGTCACATCTGAGAGGTTTAAAGGGTTAAATCTGATTGTCACCCTCCTTTCTTAAAGATCAGCATTCAGAGGGTCAGCAAGTTTCCGTCTTTGTTCAAACTGGCGTTATGTAAGAGTTCTTCCACAAAGGGGCGGTCCTGCCAGCTTTGCTTCTCTCAAACACCACTGGGGAACTTCCTTTTTAGCATTCTGCTTTTGAACACTCTTTTATGGAGACGCAGAGACAGTTAGAAATGCCAGACAACCTGTGCGGGCGCTGCTTACATGTTAATTAAGATACCATTCTCCTTGTCCTACTTAACTTAGAAACGGTTTGCAGTATTTTTAAGCCAGATACATTCACTTAGGAATATTCTGTTTTTATGCATCTGTGAAAACAGATGTTTGTTGCGCTGACCTTCCATCAGTTGAACTCTCCAGGCATGCTGAGTAATGACTGAGCAGAACTGTTACTGATCGGTGCCACTAATTCCATTCTTTCTAATTATTTATAGCCTGGATAGCATGGCTCGATAATCTGTTGCTATTCTGGAAGGACTCATGTCTGCCAGGGACAAATATTCTTGGATGTTAAGTATAGAATGTCTTTTAGCCATCACGGCCGGCGTGTGGCCCTTGTGAACCTAGACCAGTGATCATGCACAGATCACACACACCATTGTGCAAACTTTCACACTGCCAATGCGTGAAGTGTGTCACAATATACAGGTGTTTCCTCAATTATATGGGCACTTTTGGTACTGTGGACTTTGTGGAGGTTGTCTACAAACAATGTCCAACATGCATCACAGAGGAATTCTGTCAGGTTATTTGTTAGCACTAATATATATATATATATATATGTACACAAGTCAACATTTGAAGTGGATCAAAAACATTCATCAAAGTTGTCCTAAGACAAAAAAAACCCCAAAACAAAATATGCTCTTGTAAAAAAATTTGATCCACTTCAAATGTATTGTATACACACACACACACACACACACACATGTATAATTTTTTTTATTTCAAATTTGAGAAATATGTAGCTTCAAATACTGTCATTTTAAAGTGGTATAATTTCAGTGCTTCAGTTCCATTATTAACAGTTGAGTCCCTGAATTAAAACATTTCATGCATAATGCAGCAGTATAGGACATGACTGACAATCTACCTAATGACTCGCTCCTGTCCTTCAAATTAGATTAAATCACATGAAGGAGTCAGCTGGACCCTATCTGAGAACACTGAGGACAGACCCTTCTATAATCTGTGCGGACAACAGACTCAGAAGTCTTTTCCTGTATATTATGTGCAAATATACAAATAACATATCTGTCAAATTATTAACAGACTAAATGGAGGAATAATCACAGGAGAAAATAGGGAAAGCACACTCTTTTTACCAGAGAAACTATACTGAACAGATAAGCTATGATATGGCAGATGTGCACGAGCAGTGCGTGTGTAAGTCTGTATGGGTGGAGGGAACCAAGGCAACAATGTGTATGGGTTTGTAAATGTTCCAGCTGAGAACCACGCCTACTGGTTTATGTAACCTCAGCTGCCCTGAACATTCTTACAGCTACACGTCATGCATAGTGCAGCCTGACTTATCATATATAGTCTGCATGTACAGAAAGACAGCTGCAGGACATGATGAATTCTCTGCCAACATACTGTTGCATGACAGAATTTCTTGTATTTTTTACATACAGTCTTTAACTTGCAGTGCAGTACAAAGAGTGCAAACATTAATGATAAGATAGCTTTTATTCAATACAAAGTCAACATTCGAACTTTTCAGGGCCAGTAAGTTTTTTTTTTTCTCGCTGACTATTTGTTGACATACACCTCTACTTTTTCTGCATGCTCTGTTTCCTGTGACAGATAGAGGAAGGAGCTGTACTTCAGCCTTGCTCTGCACAAAGAGCTTGATAGGAATGATATCAGAGACAAACATTGTGACTTTACATCAGCAGTCTGAAGGTCATTATATAAGCATCTGGATTAGTTGAAGTGGCATAAGTAAGTGTGCTTCTGCTCAGAGTAATATAGAGTAATAGAGTAATATATATTTTTAAATTCTTTTGGTTAAACAGTTAACTTTTTTTTTGTAAACAGTTAAATGTTTAATTTGCGGTCTGACGTGAAAGAGGAAACATAATTCGACTGGCTTCATGTTATCATAGAGATGTATTTTCCCAACAGATTGCAGAAATAGGCATCACACATCAAAACTTGCAATGTCTGAAATTTTTTTTGTGTAACAACAGGTTCGATCACAACTTATCACGTAGACACAATCACAAAAAAACAAATTGCTTTGAAAAATTTCAAATTTGGAAAAGGTTTGGAAAATAGCACACAATAAAAAGGAACTATTGCTTAGGAATTGCTTTATTGCATTTTTATGCAATCATGTCTCTTGCTCTTTCAGGGACATCTTACTTGCGTAGGCATGAGAAATTGCCACACAAGTCACTAGCATGCACCTCCTAAAAATCACAGTAAAAAACAGAACCGTGAGACGTATCGCTTGCTGACTTTTGTGCCCAGTGGGTGGTGTGAAAGCTCTGCCTTTAGCACGGAGAGGTTGTACAGAGACAGATTGGTAATGCAGTGATGGAACACACAGGCTCTCATTATACAGCACAAGGCCTAGTATTGTGAGGCTGAGTGGCGTGAGCATCTCCTTACCCAAACCAGCTGATCATCTCACAACAGCATCGCTAACAGCTATCAGCCACCCAACATTATGCAAAAACGCATTAATAAATTTCCCAGGACCATAATGTTAAGCAGCAGTGAATATTTTCAACTTAAAACATTTATGATTAATGATTCACACCATTGAATCGGTTCATCAAGTCTGATTCATTCTAGTGAATCGGTTTAATCATTTCTCTCAATTGAACTGCTGAAATGTTTGATTCATTCTAGTGAATCGGTTTATCACAAACAGCCCTCTCTCCTATGTGTACTAACGATACTCTCGCCCAATTTCTTTGTCCTAAACAATCATCTCTCTCATAGGAAGCGCTGGATTGTTTAATTCATTCTAGCGAATCAGTTGGCCATAAATGGCCCTCTCTCTTTCTTCAGTACACAGCATGGCACCCAGTCTGGTTCAATCTTAATCAATTATTTCTTCCTTAATGGTTTTCTCTGCAGTTTGATTCATTCTGGTGAATCGCATAATTCAAAATTTTCTTATGTAGAGTTGGGAAGTCTTTATTTCTTGTCTGTATTATGTATTATATTTTTGATTCAGTAATTTAAATGAGATGAGAGGGTTCGACTTATTCATTTATACAGCTGTATGTATTTACATGTTCAATTTATATAAGAGTATACATTTGAAGGAAATCACTGTCAAAAAGAGTACACGAAACATTCTGCCCCGTCTCACACGTGTATGCTGGTGACCAGCATTGCATTTGTTTAGCAGCGTTCCCTTGCGGGTGCCAAGATGTACGAGTGCACGTAAAGGACAGCTGTTAGATGTGATCCAGCAGACTGGACGTGCCTGGCCAAGTCTAGATTGCCTGATCACGTAGTCGCTCAATGCACCATGCATGGCATAGGGACGAGCTGATCCAGCCAAACATTTTGAAACTGATTTATGCTTTTATGGGTCCCTTTATGATTTACAATGTTTTATCCTTACGCAATAAGTCATAGTTGCATAGTCACTGTTAATAGGTATCAGAGCAATCTAGAGACACAAGAAAATATAGCTGAAAACAGATTTCTCTCCTTCGTAATTTCCTTACATTTTCTAGTATACATGCATGTGGACCCTGCATTCTGAGTAAATAAAAACATAAAGGGTTTACTTTTAATGCTACATTTTGGTTGAAGCTTTAGAATGCCATTTTAAAACAGCTGCAAATCCCTCATTTAGTTGCTGGTTTATATATCATGCAGATTTGTTCTTATGACTGCCTGGCCCAGTTCGTGTGCCTCACGCTGACCTATTTCACTTGAATGGACAGATGGTTGAACTGCATTTGGTCTGATATACCATAATGCCCCTCTGTAGCCAAAGCAGACATTTTGATTGGTATTACTGTGATTTTCATGTTTGCTATTGCCTGTTCTTTATGTCCACCCACCTACGTTGCTTCAAAGGCTGGGTGTTACCATAACTGCGGCTTTAACGGTTACAGAGTTGTATTGTTTATGGTTCAGTGAACATTTAGTATGGGGAAGATGAGAAACACTTTGTTTAGGAAAGGTAACAGGGTTTCCATTTTCAAGCATTTATATTCAAATAAAGATGGGAATATAAAATGCTTGCAAGATTTGTTGGTGAAATGCGAAAATAAAAATGATTTTCCACTTTTATGGTTTATTACAACATTTATGGTTTATGATTCACACCATTGAATCAGTTCATCCTTAATGCCTCTGTATAGCGTCAAGCCTGGTTCATTCTAATGAATAGGTTAAGTCCTTTCATTTGAACTGCTGCAATGTTTGATTGATTTTAGTGATTTGGTTTATCATAAACAGCCTTCTCTCCTGTGTGTACAAGTCTGACTCGTTATTGAATCGGTTCATCTTAAATGATACTCAATTTATTTGTCCTAAACAGTCATCTCTCATAGGAAATGCAAAAAATTCCTCTAAACACTTTTGTCTTTTTAGACTAAAGAAATTAAGGTTATATTGAAGTTTCAAACACTCACAATGTTTGAGAACATAACATTAAAACTCTTAAAAGGATTATGTACTTCCCTAATCATATCAAAGGGTCATGAACTAATCATAACCAGACACTTTTTATGAGTCTAATACACTTTGAACCAGTATATTTGATAAGAATGATGTCATGTCTAACTGAACTCCCTGCATTAGCATTTAAAACACCAGTTTCAGCTGCCGTTTATGCCATCCAAGGGAGTTACAAAACTTACATTTACTCACCATGACACTCCAAACCTAACCACAGACCACAAAAATATTCAGAATGTTGGTAAATGGGAGTTTACTTCCGTTATACATTTTGCCCAATTAATGCAGGCCAGTGGGAACAGAAAAAGTTTCTGATCCCCTCACATGATTGCAAAGCACTTTGTGTGTATAGCAATACACAAAACCGCTATATAAATGCTTTATTCCTTCAACAAAAGGTTTGGTTACCAGAATTCAAAATACGCTTTGCAAAATGACTGTGAAAGTTCTGCCCTTGTCGTTCCAAACCTGCAGTGTTCAGTTTCAAAACCGGCTTGGAACAACGGTTAGTTTTTGGTTGTCTATCCCTTTAAAACACTGGGAACGAACAATATAAAGAGATCAAACGTAATTTTTCACACAGTGACAGTCAGTGGTCACAAACATCTGTTTAACATGCTTTAAAGTGTCTTCAGCCTGCTGCAGAATTAAGTCAAAGGATTAGAATGACAGGTTTCATTTTTCCAGTGAACTATCCCTTTAAGTTGTTGCGAACATGAATAGTCAAGCTCAAACCTGCCTTTGGAAAACACATTCCTCACACACAATGCAGGAGACACAGCCCTTACGAAACTAGATCAGATACTCACTAAACCCACTTAGGATTAGATATTTGACCCAGCCCTCTGGTAAATGTTGTCATCTTATTGCATGAGAGAAATTAAAGGGAAGACTCAGGAAGAGAAAGCAGAGAGGCAGTTTAAGTTAATGCTTTATTTAATAAGTCACTATATTACAGCACAATATAAAACTTGAAATCTTTTAGGACAAACCAGAAAAAACAAAAACAAGTGGCATACAGACTCATATGGGCCCTGTTCAAACAAATAGAAACGCATGACAAGCACACATACTTGAGAACAGCACAAGTGAGAAATGAAAACAAAGGCACGCCATTTAACATGGACAAGTGCACAAGAGCAGCATTAATACATAAAAATCCCCTTGTTAAAAAGGCATTGGCTGGCTAATAGAAAGAATTGAATTACCAGCATCCATATTCTTCTACAGCTTTAAAATGACAATGTCAAGGGCTTTCTGACCTGGCATACAGGGATTTAAGTCTAACTGGAATAAATGTACGCTGCTTAAATGGTCAGTTTAAAAAAAACAAAAAACATTACTCTCACAGCCCTTTTGTGTCTAGAGGAAATGTCCTGAAAGCACCAGGTATCAAGACAGGCCACAGGACAACCAACTTGGGCAAGAAACCCTTTTTTGATGGCAGAGGGGAATCTGAAGCCCTTTAGGTCCACTGCCACCCATTCACTTCCCAGTCCAACCGTTCAAGAAGAGTCCATTTTAGCACTAAACCAATTGATCCTATCGCAACAGGCTACCTCCGCCAATTTCCCTCTTGTAACGATTCGTGAGGTGGTCAGCCTGGACCGTGAGCTTGGACAGAACAGAAAACAGTCCACGGAGGTGGTAGTGGAATTGGCCCTCCAGGTCAGAGCCTTCCTCTGCAGTTCCACCAGTCACCTGCGGCTCTTCGTGCTTCACTGCCATCTCTAGAAAGCTGCCACCCATCTCCCTCTTCAGCAGACCCCACTCCATGTCGTTCTTGATGGACTTTAGCAGCAGGTAGTGCTCATACATGTCCCTCTGTTTGCTGGGGAAAGAGGGCTCGTTGTTATTGTGACTAACAGAGGCTTGGCTGTCCTGGTCCTCCAGAGGCACGTCCCGCAGTAAGCTTGGCACCATGATGGTCTCGTCCATGTTGTTGGCAGCGGCAATGAACCGGTTCATGACATTGAGCAACGAGTGCTTGTTGCATTGCGTGTCGCTGCTGAGCTGCATCATCGCAAATCTGAAATAAAAGGATACAAATCAAAATTACTAAAGAGGCAATGCAAAAAGATCTCACTTTAATCCCTTGCAATAAGGCCAACCATTTAAAAAGGTGAAAAAACGAAGGCCTTCATGAGAGTCAACGTTAAATGCGTCATAGTCTATCCAGACATTGCACACTACATGTTGTAAAACCTTTCAATAAAGCAATTTGTTGGTACATTTTAAGTGCACTTATTACGGTTTCACGTGTCATAGTTTAGTTGCTGCAGCCATGATTCAGCTCTAACAAAATTTAACTTGCGTTTCTTTTAAACACCAGATTATAGTTAGGTAGACCGCCATTTAAGAAAACCAACTCCGCGATTTCTCGGTTCAATGAGTTCAACCTAGATCCTCTCGAATAGCGTTGCTTTTTAAGCGGTTCAACTGACTCATCACCATCATTTTTCACTGAAATTGCTATAAATGCGAGAACTTTATAGCTGAGAATTTTATCGCGTCGCTAATATAGACAGACATCTTGCATTATTTGTTCAGAGCATCAATATCAAGCAATATTAAGTGACGTTTAAAATGAAGCGTCAAAAACCTGTGAGTTTCAAGTATTGAACTAATAAGGAAGCAGAACGTAAGATTAAGATAACCTTTAAATTGCACGACTACACACGAGACAAGCGTCAAATCACCTGACCTTGCAATGACAACGCAATAAACCTCAAAAATATTTAGATGCAGATGACTAACCTGGATGAAATTGTTCACAGCACTGGAACGACCCAAAGAAAACCTACAAAAGACTGGCGAAACAGCCCAGATCTTACACCGCCCAACTGAGAAGAAAGCTTACTTCCTTCTGTTCGTTCAGACCAGCGCCGACAAACTTTATACTGTTGACGTCAGGCGGGGAAGCGTCACGTCCAATGGTGTGCAGAGCTGCAAGTGATTGACAGGCCTTCGGACCAATCGAGGTTCTGCATCGACGTCTGTCGGTATCTTTTAACGGAATATAATCTCTTCACGATGATGGGTAACGTTAAATGATGACATTTTCTTTACTCTGAACATAGTGATCGATTTTAGCGTTTAAATATGAACTCTTGCTCGTGGTGATTAAAGAAACAGAAATATAAGCTACAAACTATTTTGTCTCAGTGGTCATCCGTGTCGCACGTCAAAAATGCGATCAGCAGACCGCTTGATTTAAAGCATTTTAGGACAATAATTGCGTTATATTATCACAGATAGGAATACTAGCTATATTTCTTTATATTACATGCCTGCCATAAATGCCACACTTCGCCCTTGCGTCCTCCTTTCGATCCACTCTTCACCCAGAAAGCAAAGCACATTTGTATAAATAGATAGATGGCGCCATCTGGTGGTTTTACATCTACGCTCATATAAAAGTTTATTGGTCCTATGCATTTTACAGTTTGCACAAAAAGAACAGGATGTTGACAATTTGTCGTCTTACAAAGATACAACGTGTATATGCCCCTGTGCTAACAAAACGCAGAGGGTGCTGCTAAAACTAAGCAGTATGATTATGCTGGAGTGACAAGAGATACGTATTATAGTTTAAAAAGTAAACTGGATTACACATCACCTTATTTACCTTACAAATGCAAAAATGTCTTTAAATACAGCTTAACCCTGTACAGATAATGGCAATATTTGTAGATTAGCATGTACACGTTAAATATTGTTACCTTTGCGACAAAAGATTTCACATTTTGAAGACAAAGTTAAAGAGACATTACAACTTTTCTCTTCAGAACATCACCCCCATTGACATTCAACAACCTTGCAATTAACACTATAGCTGCTACATTAATAAAGACTGGAGAAGTTGCAAATAAGCATATCATTTTCACAGAAGCAATCCAAACGGCAATAAACATACATGCGTTACTTATTGAAAATAAACTGCTGGTGACAAATAGAACTCCCTGTGTAACATGTTGATTGAATAACATCTCAAATTAAGTAATTCTCAAAAAAGAAAATTGCAAATTTTGAACTTGCATGCAAGAAACCTTACTACTGTTCTAGAGGCAAAGTTTTTGCATGTGGTAGTTCCAATGAAACAAAAGTCAAGTTGTGCAGTACACTATTTAACGGCATAACTTGGTTTAACACTGGCTAAAACACATGCACTTTCTACAAATCTCTGTATATCTAATTGCTGTTATATTTGCACTCTGGCAAAACAAATGCAAAATGATCGTATCCATTCCAAAGGGGTTCCTTCCCTTCAATGTAGTTACCAACAAGAAATATTCTTTAAAAAGCAGTCAGAAATTCTCTAAAAAGGAAATGTTTAGCGAAGACACACATACAACACACTGAAACTAAATGGTTTCCCTTTTTGTCAGGTTCAGCTCTCTGTGATCACCAGTGATACCCTGTAATCAGATAGAAGTGATGGTAAAAATGATGATAACCCAGTCATTTTTAGCAATAAAAATACTCTTTAAATGATATGTAACAGAAAAACACAAAACTGTGCCATTTTAAAGAGGACAGCCTAATGGGGAAAGTAAGAAAATATACCTGTGGAACACTAAACCATCTCATATTGGTTGTTGGTGATATAGTGAGACAGACAGCATGCCAGGAATATCCCAATGACCTGATGAGGAATTGAAGGGATAAATGATTATTATTAGATGCATTTCAGGCTAAATATATGAAAAAAATAAAATTAAAACAACTGGGCATGATGAGTACCTGGAAGAACGCAATTCCAAAAGTAATTCCAGCAATAAATCCAAGATGTGCCTCCGACGTTGTAGTCATCAGAGAGAAACAGCCCTACAAGAGAAGGATGTTTTTCAGAATAAGTAGATTTTGCTCATTTAGGAGTAATCAGAAACAGCAGAGATCTTACCCGTTGATATACCACTGATGCAGCAGTGTTAAGATCTTTAAGTTCTGCAGAAGTGCAGTTTACATCAGCGGTCACGTTGCAGCAGCTTTTAGGGATGCCCTCTTTTTTGAAGTAATCCGTGTTTGCCCAGCTGGTGTAGTTATTCTCTCCGCAGCACTGCAGCTACAAATGACAAAATAAATAAATTATACTTCTCAAAATAACATTTAAGCAGATAAGTGAAGTTTGATGCAATCCCGATTTTTTGTACTGCTCCAAATAAAACAAATACATGCTTACTGTTCTCTGGATTTTGTCCAGATCTTCGCTGCCCTTACCACTGTAGACTGATTCAGCTTTATTATAAGCACCTTGAAGCACTGATTTAATCTTTACATAAAAAAGAAAAAGAAAAGAAAAAAGGACATTATTTTGCTGTAGACAGGAGTTGATTTTTAAAATACTGTATGTATAATTTAAAAAAAAAATCAATTACCTCATGTCTGTAGATAAAGCCAGATATAGCTGCCACTAGTTCAGCGAAGAACACCAGCGTCAGGAACATAGCATACTACAAGCACGGGGGGGGGGGAGAGAGAAAATACTTAAAAACTAAATCTTACTTACTTTCTATTTATGTTTTTGAGTTTTTTGAATATTAAAAAAATATTAAAAGTGTTACACTGACAATTTAAAAAATAAATTAAACACACAAAACTAACAATTCTTTCTTTAAATTTTGTAACATGTCGAGGGCTCAAATTACTATTTTTAAGTGGACATCAAACACAAACTAGCAATTTTTCATGATTTGTCAGTTTTGTGAATATCTGTTTTTTTCTTTCTTTCATTTTTACAAAAAAATGACATGTACTCTTAGTATACCATATACATAGAACGTGCTGTAACTACTCCCAAATTTATGAATTTTATCACTCTCAGATCTTGTGAAAACTGACCAGCTTCAGCATCCATGGACTTCCACGGCAAGTAGCAAAGCAACCAAACAATCCGAAGATGATGATGATGGCTCCAGTCCCAATGAGGACATATGGTGCATTGATGCCCTTGCCTGTAGTCAGGAGGAGGTCAAACTCCAAAATAACCTTTCCCCATACTCCAACAATCAGCAAGACCACTCCTGTGAACTACAAGAAAAGTCTCTGAGACATCGATAAGTGTCTGGCCCATCGCCATTCTTAATACTACCCTTGCAAACCTTGTAATTAACTTCAGCTTCAAAATTCGGACAGTTTTGAGTATTAAATAAAAACAGGGAATCTGGGAGTTTCCAGACAACTGTTGTGAACAAATACAAGCCTTGAGCTACTTAAAAACTAAAAACGTCAACAAAAGTCAAGTCAAGGCCATTTTATATAGAGCTTTTCACACATACCGATTGTTTAAAGAGCTTTTCAGAAGAGCATGATGTTAATTTGTATTAACTATATCTTAATAACCTCTTGTCTTGTCACATTTAACAGATGTGAACTGGCTAATATAGTTTACTTATTTTGTGACACTAATCAGTTGAGATTAACTATATATTGTACATGTACTGCTAAATGTACGTATGTGGATAAATATGGATATTTTATAGTAGCTGCAGACTGGAGTTATTAAATACTGTTATGAGATCGATGACTTTGAAACCAGTAAGTTTTTTTTTTATTACTTTTTTATAATTTGGTGTAGCAACAAGCCTATTTACTATATGGGGGATGTGTATTACTGCCAAAGGTAAAAAAACGAAATAATTATAATTTGGATCATAAACAACTGATTGGATCTGAGTCTTGAGCTGCGTCCCTGTGCACTATTCTGTGACGTTTTGTAGTGAAAATGCGTTCACACTGAAAATTCCCAAGAGAAAAAGTGCACTTCAAATACCCGGATGATGCACTCAAAAAAAAAAAAAAAATGAAGCGTGGAATGTTGGACACTTCACGCACTCAAGGGTCGCAGCTTTCTTACGTAGCGTTTGAAACGTTTTGAAATTCCGGTTAGTATAAAAAACCCCATTAGTGTTCCATTTGGGACGATACTAAATACGAGTGCAAAAGTGCATAGTGCGTCATTTGGGACACAGCTTTGGACTATTACTTTACCTTATCCACTTTATAAACATGGCCATCTGTCCCCTGCCAGCTGAAAATCACAGCGAATAGCAATAAATAGTCGAGATAAAAGAGCTGAATCGGACTTCGCACCCACTTAGGCCACGTTTGATGAACTGTTTATATCAGTTTCTTTGTTGAATATCTGTATAAATCAATACATTTGAACAGCGACCAAAACAGCTGTGCTTTTTCTACCTACAAGTAACGTTAAAGTTAACTTACACAAGGCTGCAAAGTTTCGTATTTAATCGTCTGGAATACATTTTAACGTCTATCCTAAAATTAATGTTTCACTTCAAACTTTTGGTAAGTTAGGCTAAATAAATGTAAAATTATTCGACGCATCCTTAAGCAAGCCGGTTACAACAAAAGGTAAGTTACCGTTAATGTTAATCGAGAGGATGTGTGTGAATCTTTTTGCTAATGAAAAGATAAATACGCATCTAGATGATGTTTAAAAAAAAAAGTATCTTATTTTTTCAGAAACCTTGAACATCTAAACTATGGCTATGTTAGCAAGAGTTAGAGATGTTCGTTGACTGAGCCCATTGTTCGGAGTGAGTTAGCTGTGCCGATAGCCGCCTCAAGCTAACGGCAAATCTGATGAAAACACACAAACTCACCCAGAAAATCAAACTGTACGAGATCAGAAACGTCTTCAGACACGTTATCACGGGTTTGGTTTGAAGCCGTGCGGACGGAGGGGACATTTCTGCTTTTGTTTTCCCAGCGGATCTGGCTGGCGACGGGACTTTTCGATGGAGGGTGGTGGAGGAAAAGTTGCGGATTGGAGTGTGAGTTGGTAAAGTTTGTTTGCGGACAGAGCGATGATGATGATGGTGCTGTGGAGTCTTTCCCGACAGGAAGTCCTCATACCAAGATAAAGGACTGGGGATCTAATATTAAAATAATTAAATATATATAAAATATACAACTTATACGTAAGACAACATTTAAAAAAATACACATAACAAAACAAATGTTGTAGTTTTCACTGTGTTGTTTGTTTGTTTACAAATGAACACAAATGAAATGGATTTATTAAATTAAAGTGAGACTTTCAAATGAGTTTATCTAAAAGTGAAATCAATTTAAGGCCTATGGAGTTTAACATTTTCCAAATGTTTAATGGCTTAGATTTAAAAAAAAAAAAAATGCTAATATGCATCAAAAGTCATATATATTAAACGCCTTCAACGCGACAGTAATGAGATGTTAAGAGCTTTGTTTTCCAAAGTACGAACTTGATTTTATTCACTGTCGGGATCTGCCTGTACTTGTTCGCCACAAGATGACGCCATAAGAATAGACGTAAATGTGCCACGTCGTGCGTAAGTAAACAATGCTCATATGTGCAAATAAATAATTTTTGAACGAATTGGCCAGAAATTCAGTTCCTTGTTAAAACAACATTATGCTCTTTTATCACTCTTTAAGTAGATTTAGCTTTCCCCTGTGTTTTTATTCCCTGTAGCAAGAGCATTTTTTACACGCTGTGATTTGTTATTAGCAGATCTTACACGTGGTTTATTTTAAGATCATGAAGGAAAAAAAACACGTATAGTAGAATATGTTACACAGAAAGTTAGACCAGAGTGGGAATATTTACTATGATGATGAATTATATTGGCTTGGTTATTGGCAAGGATTTATAGTATGTACACTGTTTAGTTAAACACACACACACACACACACACACACATGTTGGTTTTTGTGGTTTATGGGGACTCTCCACAGGTGTAATGGTGTTTATACTGTACAAACTGTATGTGGTATTGCCCTACACTGACCCTACACCTAAACCTACCCCTT
>JAUMHE010000063.1:11075900-11091148 GCA_032359235.1 Enteromius mattozi | reverse complement strand
TATATATATATACACACAATATATATATATATAATAAATACATTACTTATACATTATACATACAAATGATAAATTAACAAACATATTTTATCGCTAAACATCTATCTTTGTGTTCCAAACTCACCAATTACATCCACTTTGTAGGTGGCATTGATATGGCCAGCAGCATTGGAGATGTGACAGGTGTATTTGGCACTGTCCTGAGGCTGCAGGTTCTTCAGAGTCAGTGTCCACTGTGGGCGTTTGCTCTGGTGAAGGTTGGGCAGCTGGCTCTGGTCTTTCCACCATGTAATGACTGGTGTTGGATTGCCACTGGCCAGACACTTGAGACGCACCGAGCTGCCGACAGGCTGCTCCAGCACACGCCTGCGCATCTTTGTGGGCTGAGTGAAGCGTGGCTTCACTGCGGAGGAAATAAAACATTTACAGCATGAGGTTACGGCTGGATGACAAAACATATTCTGTTAGGTAGTCACACAACAGTGATGAAATGAACTGTCCAAGCTTTTTAAAGATGTGGGCACTGACACGGCCCATGCTGATGACCTCATGCGCTGAGTAATGTGAAGTGAAAGATGAGGAGGGTGTGTATCAGATGCTTACCCCATGGCTCTCCGGTAGGGTCCTGCAGGGTAAGATCAGCGTTCGGTTCTTCTGCGTCTGGAGGAGGCTGGTTCTGAGTCACAGCTGCATCATCTGCAAAACACCATCCAAAGTAATGAAGGAATTAAAAAGTATTTTTAAAAGTATTTACAAAATTAAACCTTATATAAAGCATATGAATATCTTTGCATTGGATAACAAAATCTCAAACAAAGTTTTTGACTTTACATAATGACTATGAAAAATGAAAAAATGCAGTATTGTTTCCAGTTGCCACTTATAATTTTTTTTATATTTTATACTTATATATTTTTTTTAAATATGACTCAAGTGTCCAAGTGTCCAAAAATATTTAATATTTTATTTACCCCAGTCTAACTCATCAATTGAAAAATCCTCATGATCTCAGGCATACTTTAAAGGATAGTTTAGATATTGCTCCATAAATCATCGGTCAGATGTTTCTCTAGCAATATGAGCTCTTTCATCTTCATACCCACTATTAATGCCTGCAAATGGTGTCATGTAAATCATGTTGAATGAGCGGGTCAATGCAAAGGTCAACACTTGGTGAGATTTGAGAGGCAACAGAACCCCTCTGTGCTGAAAACCGAGCAATTTTACTTGGAGATCAGTGGACTGTGAGGTGCGTGAAGGATTTTGTGTTTTGTTTCGGAACCGGTGACGTTTCAGAACTCCATGGGAACGATAACCAGGCCGAACCGACGTATTATTTTAGAGGGGTTTGTGCGCTGGGGGTGAACAAACACTGCTATATTGTTTCTTCTCTCCGGTTTCCACACTGTTTAAGACACAACACCCTGTTGACTTAACCCTGGACAGGAAACCAATTAACTGACTTTAACCTAAACTGTGCAGACAGAGCTGAGAGCCCTGCTTTGTTTGGGATGAATTTCTCTGGCTTGGCTCACAGGAATGCACAGAGAAACCTCTCACTTCCCTGAATCCACAGCAGACGGATTGCCGGCACACACAAGTGTGTACATGAACCCAGCACAACATCTTTATGTACACAACATTACTTATTCTGAGTAATCCCAAATCAACAAGCCATGAATCAACACTGGCAACAAATGGTTCTCACATGGCTAGGTGATGAAACTGCTTAATAAAATGCCTTATGAATACTTTCCAGAATTCGGTTCTGCCATCAGTGGATGGTGCAGCTAGTTCTTCACTTAGGAAGAAAACGTGAAACCAAACATTATATAAGTTGCTTCTCCTTAAATGACACAGAGTTTAAAGCCTACAGCAGTGTTGCTATGATTGGTACCAATATTTGGATACCATATACATTGATTGGTATTATTATAAAATCTAAAATACAATTGTATCAATAAATGGTACAAAAACCCAAAACAAAACAAAACGAAAAAACTTCCAGTTTCTGCCACTGGTTAGTAAATGTTTTTAAAATGTTATACTTTTAAAAAAAAAATCTTTTAAGTACATAAAATATACAAAAATACTTTGTGGTAAAAAAACTCACCTCAATAGATTTTCATGGTCCCGAAAATCTTAATTTAAAGGAAATAGTTTTTCATTAGTAAATTATCACAATTTGGGGTCACTATGCTTTTTTCATGTTTTTGAAAGATGTCACTTATGCTCAAAAAGGCTAAATTTGTTTGATAAAAAATGCAGTAAAACAGGAAAATTGTATTATAATTTAAAATATTTGTATATTATATTTTATATTTATATTTTGATTTATAATATAGTTTAAAATAATTCCTGTAATGGCAAAGCTGAGTTCTTTTTCAGCCTTCAAACTCTCTGTGTGTCTCTTTCTATAGTTTTTGCTGTCCTGAGGCTGTGTGTATAGCTGCTTTGGAGTGAAGCACTGCACCTTTGTCCCCGCTAAGCCTCATATGCTGAGCACAGGGCTTGCATGTTCAACACAGACAGCCAGGCCAAAGCAAGCAGAAGTGTTTTCACCAGCCTTCAGTCCATTGTTACCTTTGGCCCTGGGGTGTAGGAGCAAAAGTAAGCCATGGCTGCTCTATTCAGCAGCAACAGAGTGGAATCAGCAGAGCTTTATGTGGGCTAAAGTAGTCTTACTGAGAGCCCGACCCCAGATTCCCTGTTCTCTGGTCTGTGAACAGGTGTCCAAAAAGACAGAGGTTTTTCCTGACTGGGCATTTTGGAGTTGTATGGCTTTATTGCTATTACTATGCATGTTTCTTATGGAATCGATTCAGGCAGTTCACCTACTCTCAGTGATGTTTTTGCACCATTAGGACAGAAAAACATGGGAAAAGGAGCTCTGAAGTTTTGAAGGACGGGGGGCTCCTTTTCCTCTGCAGCCCCATAGAGATACATTCAAAGAGGGAACTGCTTAAAGAAGGAGGGTTTGGTCCAGAGAGGTCCACATACAGCTCCATAGCTCAGCTTACAAATGATCTTCACGTGGACTGAGCGTTTATAAGGCTCACATATTATTTTTTCCAACCGGGACGAAGTTGAAAGCTGTGCCTTCAAAAAGGTTCATTCTCCATTCATACCTGTGTGAGCAAACATACATTCCTGTAGATCTGTCATGGAGGGCTCCACATGCTTGGAAAAAAATCAAAGCAAAACAAACATGGAGTAGAAAGCGGACTGAAACGTTTCTACTGATTTTCTGCGACATCTAAATAAAATAACATCAAAGGAAAAAAGGCCTCGTTACCTTTTTTTCAATCAAAGACGTAATGAAGATTGAAGATCGTGGAGAACCTCACTGAGGTGTTTGGCTGAGAGTGATGCTGTGTTTTTAAGGTTATAGCCTATCACTAACTAAAACCATGTCTGTTCCTGTAAATCAAAGGAAAACTCTGCCAATGCTGTTTACTATAGTGGGATTACAGTACTCACAAAGTCCCATAAGGATGGGAAAGGTATGAACTTTTTGGCTACATGTTGCACTTTTGAATGCTTTCCAGTTCTTTTGAGCTCTTCCAATCATTTTGTTCTTGATGAAAACATTACAGAGCTCTAATCTTCTTTGAAAGAAGCACGGTTATGTGTTTTCATGTATTCAAATGTATTCAAAAATACTGGAGAGAGATGAGAGGGAAACACAAAAGAATAGATTGAGCTGTTATAAAAGCAAGTGCTTTTTTCCTGCCAAAAAAAAAAAAAAAAAAAAAATAATAATATCAGATGGGTAATGTTGGTAAGTCATATGATCTGGTACCGCCATTTTTGTTAGCTTTACACATACACCTCAATTCAGTTTGTATATTTGGCATATCTCTGTGCGCTGACTAAAGAGGCAAATTAGAGACTGTTGGTTGATTCACAGCAGGGAAAGACAGAGCGAAGCAGAGGAGAAAGGGTAATTAGAAGTCTCCTTGTATCTTTTATAGAGCCATAAGTGGTTTGCAGCAACAGTCGTATGGCGACCCGGGAGGAAATTGGCCAAACCTAATGTGCCCGTGTTCTTTTCTTCTCTGCTGTGAGTGGAGTGGGCCTGGAGCATCCTGCAGAAGGCCTGGCCCAGCCTCTGGCCCCTCTAATGAGGTGGATGAAAGGCCCTTTAATGTGGCTCTGATGAAGGTGGGTAATTTGCATCCTTTTAGTTTAATTAAAACCTTTGCTCCCCCTACAGCTCAAAGAAGGCTCAGTTGTACACCATGAAACCAAAGCCATGATATGATTAGGTTCTGGTTTAAATTGCACATAGAAGGAAAGGCAGGGTGGGCATGAGATGCATCATAAAAAACTGGAGTCAAAATATTTGGTGCATTTACTGCATGCTATAATTTGACATTAAAAGGGGTCTAAATGTCTGAGAGACTTTTTTCAATGTTCTATTTGAATATTTTTTAAATGGTAAATTATACACCACTGTTCAAAGTTTGGGGCCAGTTAGATTTTTTGTTTTTGCAGATTTTTTTTTAGCAGGGGTACAATAAATTGATTAAACAATTTTGAAATAAATCATTGTGCATTTCTACCTAACTGTAATATTAAAATATACAATGGCTTTTGAAGTATTTAGAAAATTAAACCTAATGTTAAAAAACAAAAATGCATGAATGTCTTAGCACAGTGCACATCTTATATACACTTATATAAAAATAAGAAATGGTAGTTGAGCACTAATTCTGTATATTAGAAGATCTTGTGACACTGAAGGAATGGCAGCTTTGTCATTATAGAAATTTTTTAAATATATAATATACAGAGAACACTTATTTTAAATTGTAATAGTATTTTACATTATTGCTGCTTTTATTGTTTTTTGATCAGATGAATGCAACCTTTGAGAAGAGGATTTTATTTGGGTTAAATATTTATCTTATCATCTGTTATTTTATGCCCTTGTGCTGATAAACTTACAGACAGTTGTTTCTTAGTTACGCTTCTCACTTCTCCGCCTGAACTCACTCTTATGTGCCATTTCAAACTCTGTATGTCTCTCTGTTCAGCTTAATTTCATGTGAGTCCAGACTGGTTTCAATTCCATCAAGCATCCTTTCATCTTTCTCTTTTTTCAACCATGTCTTTTCTTCAGCTACTCACAAGCATGAATTCATTTGTGTCCATATGTGTTTGTTCTTTGAACTTGCCTGAGCTTATTTCCCTACAATGAAAGAAATAAAACAAACACGCTCTTTAGAGCACAAGTTGTGAAGCTCCGTGTCACATTACAAGCAATCAGAATTACGAATTACATCAGTGTTAGAGAGACGCATGATCAAAGTAGGGCTGTAAAAAGCATTTTGGTTGGCTTTTATGATACGTTTGACATTAAATAAATTCTACTGTATTCTTTTCGTAAAATACTAACAGTCATTCTACAAAACATGTGCCATTTGTGTCTTTCCTATGCATATATGTAAAAAAAAGACAAAAAAAGGGTGCATATTAAAAAATATCCACAATAAAAACAAAACACATGAAAATAAAAGCTAGTAATGAGCTAAAATCTCTCTTTATACTTTAGAATTTTTTTATATAACTTCCATGTTCAGTTTGTCTGTTAATCCTGTTACTGTATATATACTGTATATATTCACTTAATTATAAAAGTAAATAGTTTGTAAATCACTTTATTGTTAATCACTTTATGTTTTCTTATGATGGTAAACCATCTAAATTATTGAAAAGGAGTACTTTTTTGAAGCCATATATTATTTAAGGACAATATATGCATGCATATACAGTTTATAGCTGAAGTCAAAAGTTTACATTGCCCTTTCAGAATCTGCAAAACGTTAATTATTTTACCAAAATAAGACGGATTAAACAAAATGCATGGTATTGTTTATTTAGTATTGACCTGAATGAGATATTACACATAAAAGATGTTTTATAGGTCTAGTCCACAAGACAAAATAATAGTCCAATTTAGAAAAATTATCCTGTTCAAAAGTTTACATCCCCTTGATTCTTAATACTGTGCTGTTATCTGAATGATCCACAGCTCTGTTTTTTTTGTTTAGTGATAGTTTTTCATAAGTCCCTTGTTACTCCTGAACATTTAAACTTCCCACTGTTTTTCAAAAAAATCCTTCAGGTCCCACAAATTCTTTGGTTTTCCAACCTTTTTGTGTATTTCAACCCTTTTCAACAATGACTGTATGGTTTTGAGATTCATCTTTTCACATTAAGGACAACTAAGGGACTCATATGCAACTTTTACAAAAGGTTCAAACGCTCACTGATGCTCCAGAAGGGAAAATGATCCATTAGGAGCTAGGGGGTGAAAACTTTTGAACAGAATGGATATGTGTACATTTTTCTTTTTTTGCCTAAATGTCTTTTTTTTTGTCATTTAGTACTGCCATTCAGTTTGATTAACTACATTAATGGATAATTTAATTATTTGTATATAATTAATTCATCAAGCAAAATAATGTAAGCAAATTATCAACTGCAATCAAGTTCCTTTTTTATAAAATGACCCAGTTTGTGTTTCTTCCCCCTTGGACTGTTTAAATATGAGAGAAGCATTTCCCAAAAGAGGAGCTGTCGTGGAAAATAGATGTAAATCAGACTAAACATAAATACTGCAGCAGTGAGGCTGCACTCAGACCAGCCATGGCAAATGAGTAAACGCACATCTATTGGAATGGAAAAGACCTTGTGTAAGAGTTCAACAGCGGGAAAGCTTATGAGCAAATCATCTCGAATGAATGAACGTCAGTGCTGTGATTCCCACTCAAGCCAATCCTGGCCAAGGTGGCACAACCCAAAGACTGGTAGGCATATCCACGCTGTCCCAAACATGCCGCCTCTCCCTTATCCCACCTACCGTGTCCCTCCGCAGTCTTGGGTTGGCTTACGAGTGTAATTTTAACACAATTATCCATTTAGGTGAGGAGGACGCTGGCTAAACTGCAACACATGTAACCCATGCCCTGCAAACAAAGAACAAAAGGCCACTGCTGGAAGCTCTCCACCAGTCCCCTCATAAAACAGGCAGCCCAAACCACCGTCTGAGTAGAAGCCACAGTCTCCCTCCGCTGCGTCCGTGCACAGTACGCCTTCCTATACGATAGGTGAGAAACGCAGACAAGAGGGAGCCAATGCCCGGGAACCAAGACTCTACAACAGTGCAATTGTGAGCAGACTCCGTTACTTTTGGAGATAAACTCGAGATCTTCTACCCCACTCGCAGATTAATATATCCAACATAAATTTAAACAATATAGACAATTATGTTGCGGAGAAAAGCGTAAGATCTCTCGCCCTGGACTCCTGCAAAGCAGAGCTATGAGAAAACAATGCTGGCAGTGTGTGGAGCTCTTTACAAACAGCAGGGGTGCAGGGTCTGGGACCACCGCGGGGGAAATAGGGAGAGGTCCAGGTGCTGTGGGACATTTTAAAGTACAGCGGTTTATGACACAGAGAATGAGTTGACTCTGTAAGACATTAGTAAATGTGGGAATGGTCAGCTTGAGATGGTTTTGAAGCATTTCTTCTAACACCTTTTAGTAAACAACACCTTCACTGTGACCTTTAAAGCCCAATATGCCATACTTACAAACCCAAATTCCCAGAGTTCCTGATGCCAGATTGAAAAAAGCACTGAATATGTGAGCAACATTGGAGAGCAAGTTAACGATCCTATTAAAATGCCTTAAAGCTGTAACGTTGCGCTAATCTCTGTCTATATTTATACCTCAAGTTGTAGTTCTCATGTACAACTGCAGACATGATTTTGAGAAAAAAAGTGTTTCTATTTAAGCATGTGAAAAGCACAAAGACTTTTGGGTGACTGTGGTCAGGAAAAACTGAAGGCTTAAATTATAGCTGTTACCTCAGCTTAGGTTTATTGCCAACTGATTACACCAAGCCATCAGCTGCCTGGTTTGATAGGGGCAGAATATCATCTAAAAGCTAAAATTACACATTCATGAGGAAATAAGTGGGATATAGATTGCACGCACATTAAAATATGAGGGCATGGTTCCGACTGTGCTTGCCATGAGTGCAAAACCTGCTGCAGATTAGAGCTGCACTGATGACAACAGGTGCTATTGAATGTCACCAAATTCTCTCGTGATACAGTCAGTCCTGGCTGGAGTTTCCCTGTTGTGTTTTTGGTGTACATTAATTTACATTAAGTAGCTGCTTAAAAGGAGAATCTCTAGAAAACATCTGTTAGGTCTTATAATTGTGCTTTTGCTGTAAACGTGCCAAAACCAAAAGAAAGTTACTTTCACTCAGGAGAGTTTCATTCACACTGACATTTAAATGCTTATTATTTTTCAGATTTTCTGAAAATTCTGCTTATTTGTTTAACCATTCATTTCAATTCATGTAATTGAAAACAATAGCCCAATAAATAGCAATAAATACATAAAGCTAAATGAAAAAAAAATGATCATGATTAATCTTCAAATTATTTAAATTCTAAGACAGAAAAAAAATCACTGGTAATGATGAAATATGAAAAAACTTGTAAGATGTTCTCCTTAAATGCTTCACTATTTAAAGATGACAATGTCAAATTGGAAAGGTTAAAATAAACCAATTTAATTAAAAATAAAATATTTTAACTCTATGTTAACTTTAAGACTTCCGTTCTGCTGTGGAATGTAAAAGACAACCCTTTGAAAACTGAAAAATGTCTCAGCCTTGTCCATACATTAAGGACAGTGTCCATAAAGTATATAGTCCAATGTTGTAAAGTTTGGAATCTAATGTTGTAAAGTCATACTGTTTTGAAACAACAAAAGGGTGAGTTTTTGGGTAAACTTCCCCTTTAACTCTTTAGCTGCAGGGTCCACTAATCTTTATTGAAAAACAATGTTGCTTCTAAACCCTTCTCTGATTAACTAATAGTGTCATTCCCTTTAGCACAAATCACAGCTTTAAACACTCAAACACTGCAACAGGAGGGCCTATTGGGCCTTTTGTTCGGAGGCTGTTGGTCATTGCAGTTAATGACTTCAGTAAACTCTGCAACTATATTCCAAAGGGAGTGAACCAGTCCAATGCACCATAACTCTGAGCTCCACAGAGCTCTCGGGGACGAAACAGGAAAACAGCAGGCCACCATCACTCCCCATACAGGAGGCCCACAGCAAAGACATCAAGGGGAGGGAGCCCCAAAAACACTGGCTCGGCCAATTAGGCATCTGCCTCGCTCAGCAAAATAATCATAATTTGCATCCGCATACTAGTTGCCTCGACTGCCTTCCCAAATGTGGCAAGCTAAACAGGAAGAGCCAAGGGCTTCTGGGTCCTCAAGGCCTCTCAACTTCACTGAACCAGTTCAGATTTATGACAGAGAAGGCAGCAGGTCGTCTCTGTCTCCTCTCCCTGTACAGGAGGTTTTGGCCGCTCCACGGTCCCTCAGCAGTCATCAGGAGAACCACACGCTCCAACACAAACCCCCCATTGCCTCACAATAGCTACGTGCCTCTACACCTCATTTTCTTACTCCTTCCATCCATCCAAATAGGTGTGTATTAATTTCCTTGCCTGTCAGGTTCTAATGGGAAAAAAAGTTTCCACTAGCTGAGTAAAAGTATGAACTTGGTATTAAATTACGGCCTACATAAACAACTGCAGGTATTGTGTGACGGACGACATGAAACCATTCTTTGTTCTCTAGATTTGATAATGCAAGACGGCATCAGTGCCATATGCTCCAACAAATGCTAACAAGTCATAAATTTCCATCAGCACAATGCTCTCTTGTGCTTTATGTTACGTGCATGAAACCATGCTTGCTTTAAAGTACTTTGCCAGTCATGTCAGTTTTGTCAAATATGATTTGGGAGCAGCTTTACATAAACCCAACTGCTTTCCTGTGCCACAATTAGCCTTTTGAGAGGGCATCTGAAAGTTGCCCTGCTCCTTTCGGATTGCAGTTGAAAGCTCTGCTGTTTTGAGATGCCAAATGTCTGGCTGTGTCACTAACCCCCTAAAACACTACCTCAAACTGTTGTGCGTGTGCAACGGTGCAGGTTTTGATTAAGCCTGGATGACTGATGTGGCCTACGAATGCTTTGGGTGAGCAAAAGTATAAAGAACTGAGATATAAAGGGTTGTGGTGTATGGTGTGGGAGGCAGTCTTTACCAATTACAATGAGTGTGAAGTTGAGGGCGAGGCTGCCAAATCCATTGGTGACGCGGCAGATGTACACGCCGGCATCCTCCAGCTCCACTTCTTTGATCTTCAGACTCTGCTTCAGAACCTTGTAGCGGCTCCAGCCTGGATTCACGTTCCGCCCATCCTTCACCCACAGGACCAGCGGAGGGGGGTCACCCTCCACTGGGCATGGAAGTCGAACTGTGCGGCCCAGTTTTGCAGTCTGTCTGTCCTCTACTTGACGACTCACCCATGGAGGACCTGGAACCAAAAATAAAATGGTCTTAAGTAACAGTATAGTATGTGTATTTACATAACAAATAATAACCACCTACCTAAAGTGTGAGCGTAATATGCAAAAGTGCACTGAGATGAGATAAAATTCCCTTGATCTTTTGAAATATAAGAGGTCATTGCAAATTTGTATAAAAATATCCTGTAAGTTTCAGAATTTTAATTGAACAGAATTTAAACACAAACACATATATAAAATAAATAACACATTTATATTTAGTGCAAAATTATATAAAATAATTTTATAAAATTATTACATAAAATTTAATAGACAACTTGCATAAATATTAATGTAATTCTACTATTAATGACAATGATTTGAAATATTTTTCTTCATAAAATATTAGTATTTCTGTGGTGCAATTTGCTTTAATGCAATAATACTACTAATAATAACAATTTTAATAATTTAACAAAATAATAATAATAACAATTATTATTATTTTTGTAAACTATTTGCTTTATATATATTTTTTGCAAAATATATAGTATGTATTTTTCTAGTACCAGCAGTAAAGTTTACCTAATAAGTTTATTTATTCCTGTCATATTCATGCTATGGGAAAGGTACAGTATGAAGATTCATGCGCTCTAGCCTGAAATGTTTCTTTGCCAGCGTTATGGCACAATAATCACAAAGACAACCCTGCCAAAAATGTCATGGGCACAAAATTTCTGACATTTTTTTTCTCCAGCTTCTATACATCTAGTCCCACAAAATATATAACGAGGAAAGCCTAGCAAAAAAATTTTAGGGGGAATTTCTGTCCTTGCATGCACAAGGTCCTTTTCATCCCCTCCTTGCAGCTTGCGAAGACTCCCATGAGCACTTGCTTTCCATTTCCTTTGCACTGGCGTGTGTGTACATTGGAAGGCACCTCTCATTCATGCCTGGTACTGTCACATCCTGTTGCTGCTCTAGCAGCTGCTGTGAGAACCACCAAGATTATAAATTGAAAAATGACACTGGCCGTAAATGTACATTTTCATTCTTTTTTTCCTACTTCCCTTAAAGTCTCTCTGCTGGAGTGGAGTGTTTTCACCTGAAGCTGCTGGTTGCCATCCAGGAAAGTGCCACGAGAACACGCAGGAGGGAAAAGAAAAGGTTGTTTTGGTGCTGGAATTAAATTACAGTAAATTCCAGAATGTTAGACTGAGAAGGGCCGAGAATGGCTGAAAAATCTCTTTGGAAATAGAGCAGAAAAAAGGTGGAAATGAACATCACAGCTGGAAAGAAGTCTATTTTAGATGAATCATGCACTTAATTTACAAATGCAAGCGTATAAAGCTATTGGTGGCTTAATAAACATTTGTGAGCCTTTGGAAAGGAAAACAGCTGTGTGTTTATAATGAAGATGTAATGTAATCTGTGGTCTCCTTGAACAAACAATGGATCTTTTCACTAGTGGAGAGGATTGCATGGACCATGTGAGATAGATCTGATGAACCTGGTGGCTGAATGAATAGAAAAGAAGAGGGTAACTCTTGAATGTTTGCTTAAGGATATTAAAACAACCTGGAGGATACCATGAAGCACAAGCTGAAATAGTTCAATCCCTTTTCCGTCCACGGGCCACGCTTCACACACAGCATACATCACACACATGATGAAGAATGCATTAGAAGAAAGACGTGACTCAGAAAAGGCCTGGGACTGTCATTTAAAATTGCTTCCTTCCATCATGCACGCTAACTATTTGCCACAGTGCCGTGTCAAAGCTATCCGAAAAGCTTTGATGTGAGGCTGAGAGAGGCGTCATATGTGCTGACAGGCAAATATTGCCCATAACACTGGAAAAGACAAAAGATGACTGAGGCCCCACACACACACACACACACCCCATACAGCAAAACATGTCTGGCTCAAGCTGATGGCAGACAGGGTGGCAAAAGAAATCTCCTACACAAGGTGAAAATAACCACACTGTGTGCTCAGAGATTATTTGTCTTAAGAATATTAAGTATTTGAGGTTAAAGTAAGGGTTGGATGTTTTCCATGCAGACAGTACTGTACTAAAACAATTTCAGAGAAGCTGCATCTCTAAGTTCATGCCATTTGTAGAACCATGGTTAAAAATAATATTACAGCTAACATTTTTTATGTAAACTAGATAAACTAATGTCAGTTATTGATTTTGTTGGATCAACTAGTCAACCATCTTGCCCACCCATACCTACTGTCATACTGCCTTCCAGATAAACTACCATTCAAATGTAAGAAGTAAGATTTTAGCTTTTAGACTTTTAGCAGCAAGGATGAACTGATTTTGTATTTTATAAGACATTTATAATGTTACAAACTATTTCTATTAATAAATTTGATTCTTTTTAACCTTCAAAAACCTGAAACATGTTCTTGGTTTAAGCAACAAATTAAGCAACACAACTGTTTTCAACATTGATAATAAAAAAATAGCAAATCTCAAGCATATTAATGATTAAATGATTTCTGAATGATCATGTGAATGATCTGAAGGCTGAATTAATTGCTGCTGAAAATTCAGCTTTGCATCACAGGAATAAAAGTACATTTTAAAATACATTATATAAGAAAACAGCTAATGCACTTTTGAAATATATTTGAGAGTATTACTATATTTACTGCATTTGAATAAAATACAGATTTGGTAAAATAAGAGACTTTCAAAAACATTGAAAAAAAACTCTCACAAATCCCAAACTCTTAAACAGTAGTGTACTTTGTTTTGGCATCATTTTAAAATCCATTAATTTAAACATTAATCTAAGATTTTGAGAATGTCAATTTAAAAATACAGTTAAAAAAACGCTGGACAGAGTTGAGCGCTATTATAATGATATAATTATGTTTTAACAATATTTTTCAGTCTCACCTAATTAAAACCTCTTTCATCCAATATCTGCATTCTAAAATAATAATTTTCATCATAACAGATTAAGCTTAACAACACTATTGATAACAATTATGAATTTTAAGCCTATATACAAAGAAAACAAGAGCAAGACAGAGACAGCAACAAAGAGAAAGAGAGACATCATCTTGCATCCATGTGCAGGCGTCGCATCATGCAATGCATTTTTTAACAGACCTCCCAGAAAACACCCTCACCACATTTAAGACAACACTGAAGACAAGATCATGTATACACATTTATTGCCACCCTGACTGTACAGTAAATGACTACTTTAATATTAATCACTAATATCTGTCTAGATCTATAGACTGGACTAGACACATGACCAGTTAAATAGAAGTCCAAACTATATGGATTACTAGCTACCAAGCATGCACTCCTTCACTGGCCCGTTTTGTCTCAGACATCTTGATATGGTTTTTTGATTTCTCAAAGGATTTATGAACAGGCCTTACAGGCCTTACAGACCGCAGTGGAAGTACTTTGAAGCCTGGGCAGCCTCCACAGCTTTAGATGAACATCACTGGTGTCACAGGGAGAGCTTCAAACGGAGCCTGACAGAATGCTGCATGGATAAATGATTAGAATGGAGGAAGTGACATGACCATCAAAGGCCGAGAGAGAGAAAAAGACGGAAAGAGAAGGCGCGTGTAAGAGAAGAAGGTGCAGGAGTAACACTGAAGACTTGGATGAGCAGACCGGGCATGGCAGCCAGTTAACTAACTGCTGCTGACAAAGGACACGTGTACTCAACATCCAAACAGTCCAGCCCATTATGAGAGCAAGAGACCATGCAGCATATTTCTGTCAGTGGTCCCGGGGATTATTTCAGCTGTAAATTACCCGCTGCTGTTACAAATCTGCTCAACATAGCCTATGACCACATATTAAAAATGTTCAGCAGGAACCAAATAAAACACGTAATAGCATTTTAGTTCCTGTTGCTTAATTTGGTGCTTATTAACTTAAAGGTCATGGGGTTGACTCCTAGTGAATACATATTCTGATAGACTACTAAAAATTAACAGTTTTCTATTTTAATACATTTGAAGTGCAATTTATTCCTGTGATGGTAAAGCTAAATTTTATGCAGCCTTTTTTCATCATTCTAACATACTAATTTGGCGCTCAAGAAAAATTTCTTATTGTTACCAGAGTAGAAAATAGTCATGTTGCTCAGTATTTTTGTGAAAACCATGATTTGTTTTGTTTTTGTTTTTAGGATTCTTCGATGAACAGAATGCATTTAAAATGGAAATGTTCTTTAACAATGTGAAGTCTTTACTATCAGTTTTGACCAGTATATTGTGCCTTTGCTGAATAAAATTGTATCAATTTCTTTTAAAAAAACAGTACTGCTACTAACATATTTGAGAAATTTCAAGTTCAGGTATAGATTAGTTAATATTTTATGAACGAATGATAATGAATTACTTTCTTAACTTTTAAAAGATATTGTATATGATAATATTAATAAAAAAAAAAAAAGAAAAAGAAAAAGAGATCATATTCTGTCATCATTTTCTAACCCTCAAGTCATTCCAAACCCGTATGACTTTCTTTCTTCTGTTAAACACAAAGGAAAATAATTTAATTAGTGCTGGTGGTCCAAGCTAAATTGGACCCCATTGACTTTCACTGTATGGACAAAATCTCAAAAATATCTTTTGTGTGTGTGTGTATTAAACAAAAGGCATTACATAATAAAGGTTTGCAACAAGATTAAAGTGAATTTCTAATGACATTTTAAATTTTTTCCTTTTTAAACCTTACTGTAAAGTGTTACCAAATAATCTAAAAAGAAAGAACGTCTCGGTTACGTATTGTAACGTCTCGGTTACGTATTGTAACCCTCGTTCCCTGAAGAAGGGAACGGAGACGTCACGTCGGTGACCGACGAA
>JAUMHE010000063.1:11060690-11072746 GCA_032359235.1 Enteromius mattozi | reverse complement strand
TCTTATTTTTTTTCAAGAGATGTATATATATATATATATATATATATATATATATATATATATAGGCAAGGCAAAGCAAGACATATATAAATAATAATAAGCAATAACTTCATCAATCATTTAAACGTTTGGTGTAATTTATCAAGTTATAAAAAAAACCAAACTAACAACAACAACAAAAACATTTCAAATAATCATACTACTCATCGGTAAAAGCCTGGAGAAAAGGTATTAAGCACAACTATGTTTAACCATGATAATAACAAGAAATGTTGAGTAGCAAAAGAAAAGTACCTAAACAAAAAGTTTAAATAGTAGTTTAGGTAAGTTAATATATATATATATATATATATATATATATATATAAACAGAGGTACAGAGGAAATCATAAGGTATCATTGCCTAATCTACTTGTTTAACTAAGCAATAACTAAAGCAGAATTAAGAAAAAGATAGTGGCATATGAGT
This sequence comes from Enteromius mattozi, assembly GCA_032359235.1. Classification (NCBI taxonomy): domain Eukaryota; kingdom Metazoa; phylum Chordata; class Actinopteri; order Cypriniformes; family Cyprinidae; genus Enteromius; species Enteromius mattozi. The sequence continues at coordinate 11,072,278 of JAUMHE010000063.1, read as the reverse complement.
GTCTTCAAGCAGACAGAGTTTAGATAGTCTTAGGTTCACGGCTGAGTTCACAGCTGACAGGTGTCTCTATCTGCCCCTCAGAAAGTAGAAGGAAAATGGAGGAAAAGGCAAATCTGAACTTTACAGAGCTTTACTCTCAACCCCAGCAAACCCCCTCCTGTGTCCTCCATATACACCCTACCTTCCCTTGTAACAATGATCTACCTCATGTTGAGAGTCGCTGGCTGATAAGCCTTCCATTTTGCCTTTCAACTTCTGAACCAACTTATTTTTACCACAGTTTCTGAAGAAGGTTTCTCACTCACGTTTAAACACTGTCCTTAACTTCAACTTCCATGTGTCCTCTTGTTTGCTGTGTCTCTTCCCATTGCATTCTTGCTCCATCGTTCATGCATACACAATCTTGATTACAAAACAGAGAGAAAACACTCAACAAATACACAAATGTGCATGAATCCATACAGCAGGAGTTAGTGCTGTGATTATAAACTCAAGAGCTTTCATGCGCTTGACCTGATAGCTGGCATAACTCAAGTGGGCCATTTTACTTTCTTTCTCCAGTTGACACTTCCATTATGAAAACTCATTATGACTGGTTTGTATAATGGGACTAAGTGTAGCATTTGGCGGATTTCAAGTGCTCGTTCTGATTACTTTAATGTGATGAGGGCCATCTGAACATGCATAGTGGTGAGAGGTGAAGATACAAATGTTAAAATTCAGTGTACACCGTGATGACTCAGCCTTTTCTGTAATAATTCATTTGACACTTTAACTATTGCTCATCTGACACCTCAAAGATTTTAGATTTTTGATCCATGTTAAATATATGCAATCATTTGTTGGAAAAAGCAAAAAAAAAAGAAAGTTTTTCCCTTCTAAGTGCATGAAAACTGTCCTTTTTTTCCAGCATACAACTAATTTATTCAGTACCGGACAATGTATAGAGAAAAAACAAAACAAAACACAAAGACTGAGGTGAATTAAAGAACACACATATCCAAAACAAATCTCTTTTATAAACAGACAATGCAAAAGGGGTAAAACCACAAAATAACAAGAAAAATACATAGTGCAGCAGATCTCACCAGTAGATGGCACTGTTGGTCCATGTGGAGCTTTGTGTTGAGGTTTCTGAAGTCTTGTAAACCTTTTTTGAGGCTGCATACACTATGTGCACAATTGGGCATTCATACCAGTACGTTCTAAGGAAGAAGCACAATGTACAGAGACTCACCGAACACAATGCCAGAGATCCTCTAGATTAATAGCTTTGTAAATCTCAAATACAGAATTAAATTTATTTATTTATTTTTACCTCAAGCCATTTATTATGAAGAGAAAAGAGAGATATGAATGACTCGACGACCCATAAATTGTTGGCCATGTACAATGAAATTTGGAGCTATCTCTTGGTCTGAACCCTTAAGCTCTTTCCACCTTAAAAATGTCATGTGAGAATGAAAACAAAGCAAAAGACCCATCTACCAATCAGCCTGCCATCCCAGATTTCCTGGAAACGTGCTTGTGAACACATTTCTGTAAAATTACATTTTGCTGCTTCTTGCAATTTTTAAAGTGAAAATTAACAATGAGTGTCACTACAAACTAATTTCAGTTTCATTTAAAAAAGACAAATATAAATCTGGCAACATTTTATTACATTGGTTGTTGCACATATCACAACAATTTAGAAATGAAATGTCCTATGCATGGTGATAAAAGCTTATAAAATAATACCACCTACTCTAAACCCTAACCTAACGTATACTGTTAACAACAGCAAACATAAGAAAAAAAAAACAAAACCAAAAAACAAAAGAAAACAAAAACACAATTTCAGAAGTAAAAACGCCCTTTCAGTATACATCTATAAGTCATCAAGCTCTTTTAGCAACTTTCACAGGACTCGTAAGCGAGTGCTGCAGTGCTGTACCAGGTGAGCTACTGAGCAAGTTTACATGTCAGAAAAGCCACATGTGTGGAGCTGTTTATACAAACATCAACATAGGTTAGAAATTATGCACTGGTTACTATATTAACACCATATAATTTGGTTATAAATTAATGGTCTGCCCTTCACTCTCAGAAATAAAGATACGAAAGCTATCACTGGGGCAGTACCTTTTGAAAAGGTACATGTTTGTACCTAAAGGGTCCATTTTGGTACCTTAAAGGTACATATTAGTATTTAAAGTGTACATATTTGTACCTAATAGGTTCAAAAGCAGTGACAGCTTTTGTACCTTTATTTCTGAAAGTGCTGTAATCATAAAATCTGTTGGCTTTTGACTGCCTCTAGTGATCATTTGAGCTGGAGACAGTGGAGCAGTGAAGACCACGAATTCTGTAGGTGAGTTTTCTGGATTTTTCAAAAATGTAGGTAGAGGCATGTTTTTCCAATGAGCCAACGTATGTTGCTCTTTGCATAGCTTGAAGCAACATACAAAACATGAAGCAAAAATCTGGCCAAATGCCTGCCCTCCTGGTAGCTTCTGGTGGCCAAATGAATCACTTGGATGTCTACTGCAGACCAGGTTTGCATACTTGAAAGAATGGAGTGTGAAATAAAAGGAGATATAAGAGACGTCTACCTAAAATTACTTGTGCAGCACATTGTGTTGCTTCCCCTTTGAACATTTCTTATTCACCAAGTACAACACCATTAGTTATCTGTTGATTTCACTTCAAGGTATAAAGTTGCTGAAAATACACAGACTTTAAACGCGTACACATAACAAAAGTTTAATTTAACTTTTTCAATGCTGCATCTGTTTATCCCATTATTTTTGGTTTAAATAGAGTGAAAACTTTCTCTGAATAGCATTGTAGAATCAAGGAAAGAGAAAAAATAGGCCTCTGTTTTTAAGAGCTAATGAAAAACTGCTTTCTGAAAGACTCTGCAGACAAAAGCAGCAACAGGATACAAAGTTGAGCTTTAACAGTGTTGTGTGAGCGTTGACACAGACGATTGTTCATCACTCGCTGATTAACATTGTGGCATCTGTATTTCTCTAGATGCAATGGGGTTTTTAAAAGGCTGAATCACAAGGCTTAACACTTACCTTGTCAGATGACACCCAGGTGTTGAACAAAATTTGCAATATATAACTATAGAACATGTTATAATTCTATATTTTACAGTTTTTAATAATTCTATTTTTAAACCATTGTCAAAAATACACAAAACTACAACAATTGTTAGTAAATTTGCAAATAATTACAAAGAAATGCAAAGTAACACATTGAACACACTAAAAGTGGAAAGACTGACATGGCGTTTTCTTATAAAACAATCTCCAATAATCCTATTATAAATGTGAGAGCACTATGCCACACAAAATGTTTTCATTTCTGTAAGGAATGGCTGGAAAAAAAGCCTACAAAAAAACCCCCAAATAAAAAGAAATTAGTCAGCTTCACTATGTAAAGCCAAGTAAAAAAATAAATAAATAAAAACCTAACAACAAATTAAGACTGGTTGTAGAGATTGTCAAGCAACATAATTCTGTACATCTAATTGACAGCATGTCTAAAGTAAGTTCCTTAAGCAGCCTGTGAATGTTGTCTGTTAAAGTCTATCAAAATGTGAAATAAACAGGCAGGCAAACGCTGAGGCAAAGTAACTAAATTAAACATGTAAAAGAAACTTAATTGGGTTACCATCAGTCTGCCTGACAGACTCAGGCCCACAACAGGAAATTATTTGGGATCAGAGCCATATAATCATTCCTAGGAACAAACATACACCTACACACAAACACATACACAAACACACACACACAATTATAGTGTGCTAAATATGAAAAGAGAAAGCTTTGTTTATCATGTCTGAATGCATCCGCACACAATGGCATGTGGCGAACAAAACAGCCATGGGGAAGGGAATCAATGTTTTGGGGGCAAAAAGGCTTCTGTTACGAGGCAGTGTAGTGGTTAAAGATCTGAGCTGGTAACCTAAAGGTCACATGAAGAGTTGCTGAGCTCCCCTTTCACCATTGAGCCCACTTAACCCCAGGCTGCTCCGGAGGGACTGTCCTTGCATTAAAATGCTTTGGATAAAAGGCATCTGCTAAATGTCAAACAGCCATACTGAGCGCAAATCCCCAGTGTATAAAATCATCAGCTGGATGCCAGTTTGTGTACATCTATCAGATAAAACAGTCCTGTCTCATATGAAAACACCACACCAGGTGCCTCTAGTCATGACAACGATCACAATGCGGCATGGCCTCTCAGACTGTTCTGCTTTTACAAACCAGTTAGCACACTATTAAAAAAAAAAAAAATCAAAATATTGTACTAAAAGGTCTCCTTTTCAAATGGTATGTTTAAGAACACTGATTCCTTTAGCAATTAAACAAGCTTTTATAAGTGAGACACTGAATGATTCACTCAACTGATTCACTCGAGTCATTTAGGGCCAATCGAGTCCACTCAATTTTAAAGAACTTGAGCATTTAAAGTGGCCGATGACAAAACTTATAATAAACAAAAAAGTTACTGTCCTCAAATATAGCCAACGTTATTAAAGAAAAAACCTGGAAAATCAAATTATACAATTAATAGTCACAATTAATCAATCAATCAATTAATCAGTCCAGTGAACTAACACTGTAATAAGAATATTGCATTGTAAAAGAGTGAGATTTATGTATCTTATGACATTAACGCTTTGATACTGTGTATGTTGTTGGGCAGCGCATTCAAGAGTGTAATTGGTTTTAATCATGAGACGCACAAGCTAAAGACAAGGACAGGAGTCAGAATCAAGACTATTCTTCTTCACGCTGAAGAGGCACCAATCAGTCTGCTTCGCAGTGTCTCTCTAAAACACACACAAACGCAGGGATAAACAATCACGTACACGCACGAGCACACTCCTTTTTTGCTTCTCATTTGTATCATCAGCTTAATGACTGGATTGGGCAGTTTGCCTGAATCACTCTCGAGCTCGGGCCAGAGTGCCGGTGGCTTTATTAACTTGGTCTGTTTCCAGGCTTCCCATTACCAAGTCCGGCTGTAATTCCCATCCCATTCTGCCTTTCCGCTCTGCATCATTTCACCCGACATCACCCTATCCGCTCGCATGGCCTATTCTCACACCCCTCCATTCCAAAAATTAAATTTACCCTGCGGAGAGAGAGAGAGAGAGAGAGAGAGACAGAGAAAAAGTATGTGTATGTGTGTGTGAGAGAGAGAGCGAGAGAGAGAGAGAAAGACATGACTGAACTGTGCAGTATATATCTGTATGGTGCAGTGAGACATGCCTGGAAAACTCTTTCTTTTTTCTCCGGCAGTTAGATTCTCACTTCGTCTGTGTTTCTCAGCTGCTCTATATTGTCTACAGAGAAAATTCAATTAGTTTAAGAGTACAGTGAACAGACACTCAGCCCCAGACAGTTTGAAAGTTATACAGTTGTAATGGTTCTTTGTGTAAGTAGACACAATTAAAGTTATATTTTACTAGTCCTTGGTGAAAAGCCTTTGCTTCTGTTTTTATTGTTCCTCGGGCTAAAAGAAAGGCAGCACACACTAACAAAAAAGTTTTAGATGCTGTCACTTAAATAATGATTGGAATAACAGTATCACCATACCAAGAGATGTTATTAGACAAATGGTTTTGGTGCATATCATAATAGAGTTATTTTTTTAAAAGGCCTACTGAAGGATAATTCAACCACCCTGGTATTGTATCTTTAATAAGAAAATATATTAGTAGAAATGCACAAATTACATACAAACATGTATAAAACGTGTCAGTTCAGAAAAAGAATACATAACCTATGTTCAGAATTTTATTTTTTCATAATTTTTTCAAGGATTGTATGCTCACCAAGGCTGCATTTATTTGATTTAAAAACACATTGAAGACAGAAATATTATGAAATAGTAATACAATTGGAAAATTTTAATATATATTTCAGTTTCTTTTTTAATATATTTTAAAGTGTAATTTATTCATGTGTTGTAATTTTAATTAATTAATTTATTTTTTTGAATCTGGAATCTTCTGGAATTAATTTACTTCTTCTTCTTCTTCTTCTTCTTAAACCTCTCCATTTAACTTCACCATTTCAGGCATTAACAACATCAACAACATACTACTTCATTTTCAGCCATACAATAGTGAAATAATAACAAATTATCATGAACGTCACATCTAAATGGTTATAAATTATACACAGGAGTTCAATTTTGCTAAACTCTGTTTTCCCTTTAACTGTATGTTAACTTTTCCAAAGCTAGACTGCAAGATTGCAGTTTCTTTAACACACAAAGAATGAAGGTCTTTGGATATCTTTCCATTTTAAAGCAATTACATGTTTGGTCTGTAGTAAACAAAAATCTATTAGCTTGCGTTTTCTTCCATTAACCACTCAAATTACAGGGTATATATGCAATAAACATAATTTGTTGTCCACAGGAACAATCTCTCCAGTTCACAAATGAGTTAAGAAACCTTTCAGAATCTTTAAAGCTCTCTACACTCGCACAAAGTTTTTTTTAAACTGTGACGTCATATCACCCTACACTAAATCACATTTTTCTGTGGTACGGTATATTAAAGTCCCATATAGCACCACATCTGATAACATCATTGCACTTTTTGTAAGGCTTTATTCCTCCCAGTTCATTCAAAATATCATGCTTGTTAAAAATGGAGTTGCGGAAACGTTCAGTATCTAATATGTAGTGACTTTGATACAATATCAGGTGTCTTAAACGCCAAGTCTGCCAGTTAGTCTGACAAACATCTAATAATGGCCTGCTAATTTACATGGCTTGTTTAATGAATTCCTATGTCTAAGCATTTCTATGTGATTCATGGAATTGTCATTCTAATTATAGCCCTCTTCTCTGCCTCGCTAGTTAAAATGTAACAGTAGCTAATCCCACTCATGTTTAGTATTTGCACATCCATCTACATTGACAGTAATAGGTTTAGAAGTGAGTGCTCAGTACATGATGTAAATTCTCTGCTTTTCATTGCGCAAGTATTTGTCATAGATTTTCTTGTCTTTGCCTTGGAGCGTCTCGTTCCCCAGACGATACTAATCAATGATGTCATTGTTGACCTTTAAAATGCCAGAAAGTCCATGGCTGAGGGTCTCTGTCTCTCCATCCTTCTTCTCTGCCACACACAAACACACACATGCATCTGCACTGCACAAAATACTACTGAAGTTCTTTATGATATGCCAGTTTGAGTATGAAAGCGGACCCGATCACCATTTTGGATGCCATCATAAGCAATACATAGATTGACAGAGATGTAATTGCTTTGTTTATTAGAATGTCAAAGACGATGTCAACATATTGTGCGATTTAGCAGATAACGCGGATATCAAAATCCCTGTATTGCCTGAAAGCAAACATTAATCACTGAATGATAAGAAGTTAATGGGATTCACAGGTGACAGTGTGGACATCTCCTAGCAGCCATGCTGAAATGAGACCAATATCAGCTTATAACAGACACGCACTCTCACACACACACACATATAACACACTCAATAAATCTTATTACGCTGCAGATAAACTTTAACGACAGGGAGCAAAAATTGTATTAAGGACCACCTTTAGAAAGCGCAATGGAGGAATTGCACAAAAACAGCCAACAAATAAACAAAACGTGACCTCTTGACATTCACAATTCACAACGCAAAACTAAGTTTTATGCTGGAAGCTCTTTATCCTGTTAAGTCTTCTACAAACTAACTAAATAGTCCACAATGTCAGAGAAGGGGTAATATACTGCACTATGCTAACACATGGCTGGTAATGGAGGTGTTGGAAAACATTTATGCAGTCACAATGTCTATACTGTCAGTGCTGTCTGGGTTTTCTAAGACATTAAGGAGAATATTATTTAGACTTTTATAGTACTTAATCTCTACAACATGTTTCCCAAAGCATCTTCAGCAGAGCACAGTGTCTAAAAAAATCTCAGACAATCAATTAAACTGACCTTTCTACCTCTTTCACAGTTTTTCTTTTGATAAAGAAATGTTTTGTTTAAATCATCCACTCATACACATAGTTGTTAGTAATATCAAGTGCTCTCAAAAATGAAGCTTTGAAACCTTTACAAACATTTTTATTTGTATTTTGAATCAGACTCAGTTTTAATTGTTATTAATTGCCCAAGTCCTGCCAAGGATCACACAAAACAAGCACTGCACATTAATAAAAGAGAGAAAATTACACAGGCTGTATTTAATTATAATGTAGATTACATTTAAAAGATAACGCTTTTATAAAAAGTGGCATTATTAACTTTTTTTGTTGCATTTACAGCATTTTGACCAGCAGGTGTCACTAGCAAGTTCTTATCCACTGCTGACAAAAAACCTGGTGAAACAATATTTAAAAATTATCTTTTTATTTACATGGACCACAAAGGTCACATTTACCTATGAATGTTTGTCATTTCAACATGTTCAACGTCATGTAAATTTGCTGCTTTGAGTTTGACCAACAGAAAGCTGCTGCTGACTGGTAAAGTCCTTGTGTCAATTCATTAGAAGCTCTGGTTCTCTGTGCATGCACACAGCTTGAAAAATTAGCTTTGTAATATACAATTTAATTGTGAGTTTATATGGCAGGTTTTGAGATTTCAGGATTCGGTCATTCATTTAGATAGGACTTGCTCTTGTTTGAGCTGCCTAGAGGCATTGCAAATATGGCCGCAGAGTGAACAGGGACTTTGACTTAAAAAAAAATCGCTACACATTTGACAAAAACAGACAACATACCATTTTCCTTTCTCTATTGTGAGAGCACAAAGGGATAGTCCAACCAAAATGGAAAATTCTGTCATATTTATTCACCCTCATGGCATTCCATACCTGTATGACTTTCTTTCTACTGTGGAGCACAAACAAAGATAATTTGAAGAATGCTAGGAACTAAACAGTTTTGGTTCCATCTACTGTGTGGATAAAAAAAAAATACTTTTTCATTCCCAAAAACTTCAAAAAATTACCTTTCAGTTACAGTTTGGTTATCAACATTCTTCAAAATCTTCTTTTGCGTTAATGACATACATGTTTGAAAGGACATCCAGGTATGTAAGTGATGACAATTCAGATTTTTATAAGCACCATCCCTTTTACAAGCACTGCTATTTCTATCTTAAAATGCAAATTCAGTTAGTAATCTGAGTATAGAATATGAATGCATAATTCTAATACTAATTATTCTTATTAATTATTATTAACATGCTATATATCCAATACCATGGTATCATTCCTATCTGATGCATCACTGATTATCCAAGCTATCACTACAGTACATTTTTCTAAGGGTTTGAACAAAAGCGTTTTCTGTGTGGTTGTGTGAATATGGAGAGATCCGAACTAAGACAGTCTGTTTCTTTGATGGCGACTTAAGCCTTTCACATGAACTGATGATCAGCCCACTCAAGCCGTAAGCCATCACACTACAATTTTTCATGAAGTGAAGGGGAGGAGACTAACCTTCAGAAACTGCTTTCCTTTTCTCTTTTCCATTTCCTAAGCTTCTCTCTTTCTCCAAACCTCTCTTTCACTCTCTCTCTCCTTCTCGTGTTCACGTGGTATGATTGACAGCCTCTAGGATGGGTTTTTAATGATGTCTCATAGCACATTAGGCTGATGGCTGTTAGATTGGGACAATGTGACCTCCTCTCCTCTGCTCAGCACCTGAACTCTCTATGCATAACACACATATGCTCTTGTATGTGTGCGTAATCTCATGCACACACACGCACACACACACACACACACACACACCACAAACTAACTTAGCGAACCATATCGCGCACACCATTTCACCTCAAATGACCTAAATCTATATTTGATTGAAATGATTTACTCTCTATTCCAGTTATCTTAATGATGATCCATTTTTTTCTGGGAAAATGGCAAGATAAAAGTCTTTTTTTATTTTTTGATGAATAAGTCTCTCTAATCAAATTATAAATCAGATTCCTTCCCCTTCATCAGGCTTGTTCCCCAACGGTGGTTGAGTGTCACTTTGTCAAGTGTTTGTCATTCATTGCTTCTGACTTACAAAAAGGTCACACTGGCTCATTTGTACCGTTAGCAATCAAACACTGATTTCTGTATAGACCAAAGTTAGTTTTACTCCTTGGAGCTCTGGAATGAGATGAACAAACCCAATTCTCCTAATATGAAACCTAATGAAGTATTCAGCTGGTTTAGATTAGGGCAGAACTTTACCTTTTTCGCTCTAGGAGGTCTATGATTGAAAGAAGTAAAGCCTTGAGTTAAAGTTCTGGAACTCTTTGATGTTTTTGCATCAATTTTGTGATTTAGAGTGAATTTTGAGTGATCGTTTTATAGTTTGTGCAAGAATCTGTGATCTAGAGGAGCTATAATTCAATCTATGAGATATGGTTTAAAGGAATATTCCAGTTCAGTGTTAACTTAAACCCCTTTTTACAACTTCATTACAAAGACAATATGATGAAGTTTTAACATAAGAATTTAAGTAAATTACATGCTTCCATTTTGCTTTTTAAAACCATGGACTTGTGTTATTATTATGATAATCAACATAAAGCCACAAATGCTTTTGACTGATTTTAAAGTGTATTAAACCTGGAATACTTCAATGTAAAGTGAAGAATAAACTTTCACACTTAATAGTTTTTTTTTAACATTAATGTTGACAGATTACTTCAGCTACCAAGTGTCTACAAGAAAAGACCCAATAAGAACATGATGGACATGTCCTCCCATTTAGGGATTCATGAATAATTTGATGTATAATAGTGATTGTAGTTCATAATTGCAGCAATAATGTGTGTTGGGTTTTTAGGTTGATTTGACAGTATTAAGAGACCTGGCAGGTACTCTGCAGCTGTGGAGCAATTCCCAATCACAACACACTCCATTACTCACTCTGCCATAATTATGGTAACCGTGATTTTCATCTCAAAACCAAATTAATCTCTTATGTCACGCTGGTGAGCCCTTAATCAATTCAGAGACACTCCTTTGTTGTGATGTGCATATGAGTACTCAATCATTTTGAATATGTGTGGCGGATACATTTGAGTATTGATGTGCATATGTTGTGTACACGTGTACATGTGCTTGTGCCTTGCAATGATGTGATTTCTATACAAATTAAGCAGTGTTTTGTTCCAGGATGTTCTCATTCTTATTAGGTATTCATATGTAAAGTATAGCTACATTTTCGAATAGTAATACAATTTCAACATGAAAATAATTTTCATAATGTACAACTTTTAAAGATGTACAAAGAAAGTGTTTGGGTAGCCTTACTTCATGGAGAATAATACCATTATTATTATTGTTATTATTAGAAAGAGGAAGACAAAAGTATGTAGTGAATATCCTAAACACGGAACGCTTCTACATAACAACACAGTCTCACTCCAACTCGTCATATTTTGACGCTTGCTCAAGACCCTTTTGCGTTACATTTTGAAGCTCAAGGTACCCCTTTTAGTCGCTTTTTGACGTGAAGGGTCCTCTGTTGTTTTCAGTTGTTTGGCTTAATGTAATGGTTTGCATGCATATATAAATTTATTATATAATTTTTTACTTTTATTG
>JAUMHE010000063.1:10991218-11006423 GCA_032359235.1 Enteromius mattozi | reverse complement strand
TCTCTGGCGAGTTCCCATCTGTAACGTCTCCGTTCCCTCCTTCAGGGAACGTGGGTTACGTTCGTAACCTAGACGTTCACTCTTAAACGCATCTTCCAAATGAAATGAAACCACCAAAAAACGTACATGAGGAAATAAATGGACGCAGAGCTCGGAGAGGCGTCTTGTAATATGAATCTCCATTTGGCTCGGTGCCCGCAGATCCCCTGCCAGCCTAAGAGAAGGTGGGGATATTTTATTCATGCTATCAGGAAGTTTTCTTTCCCTCTTGCTATGCCCCTGCATTTGGCTTCTCAAATGGATGAACAAGATGAGGCTTTGAGAAGAAACACTCAAATTCGAACATTCTAATTTGACTTTTTTGAGGTGGTCTACTCCTCTTCTACCGCTGTGTATGCATGAGGCAGCGAGGCGTCTGTTCTGCTATTTTCAAAAAAGAGCCCTTGATATTCCTCACCCTTTCTGTCTCTCTCATCCTGGCTTTCATTTTCATTTTCTATCTCTTTCTCACTTTCTTTCCCGCTGCATGTCGCAGCCTGAGTTTTGGAATAGGGTTTTTCCAATCTTTCCAAAATAATTACACCACTTGGTCTCCATCTCTTCACTTTCTTTCCTTCCATCTGCTGTGTCTTTCTCAGTGGGGCTGAATATTGCTTTAGCAATCATGCAACCGGAGAGACCGGAGTCTTACATTGTTCTTTGATGGCTCTGCCACAGCTGGAATGAGCGGTGCGAGAGAAAAGAGGATGCCGGCTTTGTTCAGCATAGCATACTACTGCTGTAGTACAGTATGTACTGTATGTAGTAGGTACACTGTGCACAGTATATGTGAGTATGAGCAATATACAACAGAGCACATTGCATGTGACAAAAACGTAACATGACATAGAATTATGAATAGCAACACTGCAAAAAAATTTTTTCAAGCCTAGATTGACATTGATAGACAACCAAAATAATCTGCCAATGGGGTAAAGAAAATAATCTTATTTAAAAAAGAATATTATTTTGCTTGATTCAATTAAAAACTCACTTTATTTTGAATGTTTCTTTCTGAAAACAAGACCCTTATCATTTCTTGTGTAGAAAATCTTTCTTGATTTAAGAATATATAAATATTTTGGCTGGAAACAAGACAAAAAAAAAAATCTAGGCATTTGTGCCACGTGACAGTAACCGTAAGAGTAATATAAGTGGATCAAAACCTTTCATCAAAGTTGTCATAAAACCTAAAACCAAAATGTGTTCTTGTCTTAGGACAACTTTGATTAACTTTTTTGATCCACTTCAAATATTCACAACTGGATAATAATTACATAATAATTATTTTAATATTAAACTGCCCCTATTTTGGGTAATGAAAAGTTCATATTTTAGTTTTGGGAGTCCTCAATAACAGGTTGACATGCATGCAAGGACAAAAAAACACTTTCATTGTCTTATAATATGCATTTATGTTTACCTTATTTGCTTAACGCTCTCAAGCGATTCATTCAAAGATTAATTTTTCCAAACCCCTCTTTTGCACGACACTAATCTCCAGTGATTGGTCCAATTGGTTGATTTCATTTCCATTTCATAATCAAAACAGTGTTTTTGAGCGCAATGCTGCTTTGTATACAACGTTACCCGGGAAACGTGTATATGTGTGTGTGTATATATATATATATATATATATATATATATCTCAATTTTATCTACACTGCGTTCCAAATTATAATGCAAGTTAAAATTCTGGTCATATTTTTTTACAAGAACATTTTACCAGTCCCAAACCATATCAATCTTAATAACTACTCAATCAAACTCTTGAAGGAACAGCATAATACCCTCTTGAACCACTGTTTGAAGAACTGAACTTCCAGAAACTAGCAGTAAGTTTGGGGAGCTCATTTTTAGTCCATCTCCTATCCTGAAATGTCTGTCTTGCAGAAAACCTACTGCCAGATTCTAGAAGATCAATTCTTCGAACAGTGGTTCAAGAGGATGTGATGTTGTTCCTTCAAGAGTCACTCACAACTTATCCATCCATAAAGCCTATGAGAAATCAGTCTTAATGGATTTCACAATATTTCAGCATGCTATTCTTAATAAGAGAGGGTCATTTTTGAGGATTTTGTACTCAAGCTAACTCTCTGAGAACCTGGCACATTGAACTTGTGGAGACTCCAGGAAGGTACAGTTCTGGAAAAAATATTGCTGGAGACTTCATGGTTCCTGATGGTTTCTCACCCAATTCTTGACATTAATTCTTAGTTCACGAGTTCGAACTTGCCGGTAACGAATAATAATAATAATAATAATAATAATAAGCGAGGCAAGTTTGGTGTGCTGTCCGAGGAGAAAACTCAGGGATCGGCGGGCTGCCGAGCCCTAGGGTTAACAACCCTAGCGGGCTTGGAGAGGAAAGGTATGGACGGCCCCGTCTGAACCCTGCGTGCTCCCCTGGAGAAACAAGAGAAGGAAGGAGCAGGGGCAGAGGAGGGATGCTTTGATCGAGATACTGAGAGAAGGGGTGTTGGCTATTTATAGAGAGCGACGAAAGATCTGATAGGGAGATTGGATGATTGGATGATTAGTGATGAGCGGGCCATTGTTACCTGCGCATGCTCCTCCCGAAACTTGTTTGCAAACATCATTTCTTTTGCAGTTAACGTGTCTTTTCTTCTCCACCTGTTTTTTTTTTTTTTACTTAGTTTCGCATCCTTCTAATGGGCATTTAATAATTTTTTACTTTTAGACTAAGTTTAATCTCTTTCTAGGCTAAATTTATCTGGAAAAAGAAAACTTGTCTAATAATTTGGCACACTAAATATAAGGAGATTTTGACTTTCAGCCTTCCCGGACAATTATATATCACTTACATATGATTAAAAATCAATAGTAGTTATTAAGATTGATGTGGTTTGGGACTGGTAAAATGTTCTTGTATAAAAAATATGACCAGAATTTTAACTTGCACAATAATTTGGAACGTGGTGTATATATCTAAATAAAACTAGACTGTCCCTGTAGATATTCAGTATATGATCCAAAGTAACTCACTACTTGAGTATTTTTTTTTTTTATCCGATTCTTTTATACTTCTAAAAGAATTCTTCTATTACTTTTACTTGAGTAAATATTTCTATAAGTACTTTTCTTTTTACTTGAGTACAGTTTTTGGGTAATCTACCCACCTCTGCTCACTCATACTCTGCTAAAGAATTTGAGCGATAGATGGGGTGAGGTGGATCGGAAGATGACTACCTACTCCTCCCTACTCTTCCTGCAACCAAATGGGGGTCATAGCCTGGGCAGGTGGTACTAATTATGGGCCTTTTCAACAGAATCCAATCCAATCAGTCTAAATGCAATCAGTGCTCAGTGCCGAGTGATCCTTTCTCCTTCAATCTCTCTCTCTCTCTCTCTTTTATTCATAAATCACTCATACACTCTCTTAGATACCCAAAGCTCTGTAAACACAGGTCATCATACAGTATTATTGACTGATTTAAAATAATTTGTGGGGAAAAAAATGGACATGAGTCTATTAAAGGTCAGTTACTATGATGTAAGTATTTGAAAAAATCTTTAAATACAGATTAATCCACATCAATAAAATTCAATTAGATGTTTTAAAGTTCAAGATCCCAGTTTTTTGACTTTCAAAGTGAATATTTCTTCCCTTTAATATCCCTCAAACCAAGAATGTGCACGATCAAGGCTGCATCTGAAGTACACTCTGAATATTTATTAGTATTACATCACATCATATAATTAGTCTGTTTCACATATTAAGCCAGTGTTCACAAGATTTCATACGTGTCTGTGTGCGAGAACTCCAAGCTCGCTTCCTGTAATAATGCGATGCTCCTTTCCTAATGTGGAATAATAGAATTATGCATGGTATTCGCATAACAAATCCCTACTCCACCAATTAGTTTAGCCGTGCCATGTTTTCTGGCTCCGTCTTTCTTGTGCATTATTATCATTTCCATTTCCTCTTCTCAGAAAAGCACTCCAGTGGCCCACGGCTAGCATTCTTCGTAGTTTCTCTGTTGGACTTGAAGAGTCCACACAATAATATAAACCCAATCTGCATAACAATGAGGTCAGAGTGCATACATTACATCCGTGATGAAACACACTACTTCAGTGTGTGTGTGTTTGCGTATACGTGTATTGAAATACGGACCGTGATGACTAGAATACACTGGAGCAGCTCTGACTAGCCGCTTTATCTGTTAACCTCACGTAAATGTCAGCATTTAAGAAGCAAATCCCCTCTTGTGATATATGCTAAAGCATTAATATGACAGCAGAGCAGTTTTCATTATGCTAGATGATGATAAATTAGGGCCGCAGACAAAGTATTGCAGCATTAGTCAGATGTTTAATCTAGTTAGACTTGTGTAAAATGGTACTGAGGTAAAAGTGTATGACCGCTGTCAAAACCAAACCTTAGACTGGATTTCACTGTAGGCCAAACGCTGAACTATTACATAGTCATTCCTGCCACATCTAGCTATGAACCCGCTGTGACAACAGCATACTGTAACCTTTTAATGAGTCATGCAGTCTCGCAGTACTTTTTAACATTCATCATCACAATACCTGTCATCCGCACTGACAACTTTGTGTTATATGCGCACACACACCGTTGGGACTAACATTTCCATAATTCCTTGCAAGCGTCTTGTGAAAATGAACCAAAAAGTGTGAGATGCGCCGTCAGAGCAGAATGAGTAATTACTAGAGTGGGGAAAAATACCTGTCTGAACGCCCACCTGCTTGCCCACTGCTGAGAAAGAAAGATCGACAGAAAGAGAAGGAGAGAGAAGGAGGGGGAAAAAAACAAACAAGCTGGAAAGAATAAGGTTCAGAGTGTTGGAGTCAGCGACTGGAGCCGCTCAAATGAACGTGTGACAGGACAGCTGTCAAGTCCTGATAAGCGAGGCATTGCATTTTGGCAGTCAAAACATGATTATTTCTTCAGCGTTTGATACAATGTGAAAACGACAACCCAGACCATGGCTCGCACAGAAAACACTGAGAATTTCTGCGTGGGCACCCCTGTATTCGATGTGTGTGTTTAGGAGTGTAATGAAGCTTGAGAGAGACAAAGCCCAGTGGCTTTAATACAGACACAATGTCTGAGAGAACAGACAGAACAACTGTCCATTCAACCTACACTCGCTTTCTGCTTCCCTAAATGCTCTCTCTCTGTCTCTCACTCACACACACACACACACACACACTCACCTCACAAACATTTACAGGTTTTTGTGCAAACAAGCAGGTACACTAAACATCTCTTGTTTTTATTCACCAGTAAATGCTCCCCAGACAGCAGTACATTTACCCTGTGGAGTGCATAAGCACTGATAAATTTATGATGGTAAATGTAATTGTTATAATTTTTGGTTATAATTAATAATGTTTAGAAATGTACATTTATATAAGTAAGAACTAAAAGTAATGATACATAACTCATATAACTATATTTCACCCTATATGATTAATTACTAATGAAGTTATATGAGTACTGTGATTGGCAGGTTTATGTGAGCATGCATGGGTTAATGCTAATTTGCATACTTTCCACCAATAACCTGAGCCAGCTCCGGATTAGTACATTCCAAATTATAATGCAAATCTTTCCTTGTAAATTCTAAAAGTATGCAAATTCTAGAAGTATGCAAATTGGGATACAGCCAATGATTCTTCCATGCTGAAACTCAAGGCCTAAAAAATAAATAGTAATTTGACCTAATTGTTACACAGAAATACAAATTACTCATTACAAATGAAGTTGGAATTAAGACAACTCCAGGGAACTTATGCCCTCTGAAAGTGAAAAAGTTGGCTGGAGTTTCTTGATTAATTGACAGCAGAGGAAAAATCCTTATCAGGCCCTTCCTTACATCAACACACATCTCCCAGACAAGTGTGTACCACTGGTGTGTCCAATGAAGTTCTCTCCGAGTCATCCTCATTATTTCGCTGTGCCATGCCAATCCCTCTGAAGTTTAATCAAGAGGAATTGTCACTTAACTTAAAAAATCTCACATTCTTTCTGACTTTGTCTTACTCTTTCTGTCACAGTAAGTTGGTAAAATTCACTTCAAACCCACATTGGTACCCAACTTCCTGCCAAACTCTGCCCACACTAAAACTCTTCTACAACAAAAGTTCTCAACCAGAAGTAGAATGCCTGGACCACTGAGGTGTTCAGCAAGCAGTCAGAGCACACACCTTTTAAAAAAACAAGGCTATTTATTGGCATCATGGAGATTTTCATTGCATAAATGATTATTGTATTAAAATGCTAATAAAAATGGTTTATTAAAAGGAATAGTTCACACACACACACACACACAAAAAAATGGATATATCCGTACATCCTATATGCCTATGTCAGGTTATCACATGTCCTTTGAAGCAGATCGATGAGTTTTTGTAACAACAATATTTCTAGTTTTAAAATTAAACTAGAATGGCCATATGCGTGTCTCAGAGAGTGCATCTTAGCTGACTTCTGACTCGAAATTTGATGTAAGATGTCATTTTCATTTTTTGGTGAACTATTCCTTTAAGAACTTTTCACTGGAATGTGTTTCTCTTTTGTGTTCCCCTTAAGAAATTCAGGTTTGGAGCAACATGAGCGTGAGAAACAATGACTTTGTAAAATGTTTTATTTTTTTATGAACTATCCCTGTAACACCTTTTATACAACAGATAATTCAGGTCCCGTTGATATTCAGAACAACAGCACTCTTTCTCATGTGATGCTGCTTAAATAACCTTTTTGGGCAGTCATTTGTTTTTGCTTGTTATGTTTGCATGTCAAGCAGACAGGTCTGATTAGTATTCAAGGCAAAAAGGAACGCACAATGAATGTGTTAACACCAAGCATCCTAATTCATGCCGACACATCTGTGTAAGAGCAGCCCGGTCCTCTGAGAGTTTCCACGAAGAGGCTGTGCTGCACTCATACTGACGAGCTCTTTGCTCAAGATAAATAAACACGCCAATTATTCAACTTTTCTGTTCTTTGCTTATATCTATAAAACAAGAAGCATAGGTCTGACCAAGATCACATCCTTTCAGCTTCACCAAAAGCTCTTAATGTTTCATTTTCTTTTTTTTGTTCTTTCACTTCCCCCTCCCTCCATCTTTCATTTTTTCCCATGACTCCTTTAATATGTAGCGGCTGATAGATCGGTGCAGCTGAGAAAATGAGAGAGCAACTGCTATAAGCCTCTGCTTTCATTCCCAACATATGAAACAATGGGGGAGAAGTGAAGAGAAAGAAATCTAATAAAATGTCTTCAATTAAAGTGGAATCAGGGCGGTGTTGTCTGTCAGGTTTGGGGTGGATTAGACTAGAGCTGCGGCTCTCCTCTGTCTCACTCTGGAGCGGGTAATGGCATTATGTGAGCTGCATACTCATCTCCAAACGCTCTTAACCCTGTTCTTTCGCTTTCTGTAAGAATCACGTTCAGGATTAGGGAGCTAAAGTGCTCAAGGATCATTTTGCCGGAAATTAGGACAGATTCTGTTGATTGACCCCCTCTGGTCACTTTGATTTTCCCTCTTTTCTGAAATTAGGTGTCATAGGAAACTTGCAGAGGTGAGTGAGTGTGTAATTACAGCCATGGCCTTTGTTTCCCTGCACACTTCTAGAGAAGCAGAGTACAGCAAACGTTTGTGTATGCCATGTTGAATATTTTTCACAAATATAGTATGTTGCTACATTTATTTCCAACCATTAAAAGTACAAATAATCTCAGCAACATCAGTTTTTCCTGATACTATATTTTAAAGATAAAAACACAAACACATTTTGAACAGAGACCTACTAAAGGCAGCTCTTTGTGCTTGTTTCATTCAAATAATAGTCTCCGGTAAACATCTTCATGTTCAAAAAATGTTTTTAATTTGTCAGCTCTGATTCAATCTCTGTGATTACAAGGAACAAATAAATCAAAAGCACAAAACCTCTTTTAAATGGCAGTAAAAAGGCATATGTGCTGATTTTGAAGTCCTTTTTGTTGTTCTTTCTTTGAGTGAGTTTAATGATAACATTCCCATATAACTCTTTCTTACCATGCATATAAAGAATATAAACGGCACAATCTAAAGGATTAACATCTTCCAAATGCAGAAGGAGAACTCATGTTGTGCAAGAGTGTTTAATGGTTTAATCAGCTCCTAACACAAAACTACACAGGATTAGATCTCACCTGCAGTGAGAAAGAGTGGTAGAAACAGCAGTGAATACCAGAAATTAAGGCAACATTACTAGTACATAATTAACCCTTAAAACATTAATGCTTGCTTATCTTCGCATTATTTATCACTAGACCTACTCCCTGCTTGTAAGCCTTATTTCTTACATAGGTAAGCCATAGTGTGCTCACAATCTGAAGATAAAGACCTAGACTGAGATTTTCAGCGCATATGTGGTGTAACAGGTTCTGTGGGGTTAATGGCTCTCGGTTGTGGGGCAGAGCAGTGTTAAATTAACAGAGACCTCCTTGAACTATTCATGTCAATGCAGCTGTAGCAGGCCAACACACCATACAGAAAGTCAACAACTGTTCCCTTTTCAATTACATTTCAATAATAATAAAAAAAACGAATAAAAAATGTTTATAAATACCTATGCCAAAAAAAAAAAGAAGTTAAAATCGAACATTGCAATGTAATAAAATTATTATTTTTAAATTGTATAAACTGTTGCAAAAACATAAAATATTGCATATACAGTATACTTAGACTACAAGCTTTTAATTTTTTTTTTTTTTTTTTTTTTTTTTATGTAAAGTGAAAATGAAGACACAAAACCAAACCAGAACTAAACAGACAGTGTACGTGACAGACAAAAACTGTCTTTAAATGCTTTTAAATTATTTTATCAGCAGATCGGTTTTGAAAATGACCAATAACGACAAAAATAAAATGCTTAATATCGGCCCAGATAATGGACCAGGGCGATAATCGTCAATCCCTAATTTTTTTCCTTTGCATTTATGTTTACTGTATTTATCTGTAAAACAGTAAAATTATAATTTTGTAAAATATTTTTTACAATTTAAACAGATTTCTATTTGAATATATTTAAAATTTAAATATTTTAATTCATTTATCTGAATGACAGTTTTGCCAAAAACATTCTAATATGCTAATTTGGCGATTAAGAAACATTTCTGATATATTATAATTGCTGAAAAGAGATGCGATGCTTAATATTTTTGTGGAAACTGTGACACCTTTTTTTAAGGAATCATTGATTAATAGAAAGTTTAAAAAGGAGCATTTTTAATAACAAATATTCTGTAATATTAGAAATGTCTTCAATATCACTCTTGATTAATTGAATGTGTCTCTCCTGAGTGAAACTAATAATTTCTTTAAGAATAAATAAATAAATAATAAATAAATGAAATAAAAATACCGCGCTCAAATTTTACTGATCAGACATGAATAATAAAAGATATGAAGTACTTTACCAACCATTTAAAAATCAGTCAGCCTATTTATTTTTAAAAACGTAATATGATCAGATAAATGTTTTTTTCTTTTTTGCTGCATTGTTTTTTCCCTGCTGCAACTACCATAACAGACCCACCAGTTGAGAACCTCTGCCCTAGGCAAATGAATGCCACAGAGTAATTAGAAAGATTGTGAATTATGTTTTCGTGGATATATTTTAATCTATTTGTAAAGATGAAACTTATTGTATTCAGCAAAATGTTTGCGCTTACATTGCCTCCAGCACTCATGCCACTGTAACAACAATCCCTATTACGAAAAGTGATGTTTTTTGGGTTCATGTGTTGCATAAAAATCTGTTTCTAAATAGCAAGGCATGAGAATATAAAAAAAGAAAAAAGAGAACTGAAGCCTTATTTTCAGATATAGGCACTGCGTTTGAGTCATAAAGAGAAGTTTAAAGCTTGTTTCCCCTGCGCACACTCTCAGATCTCATTGCAGCGATACGCGAAACCACAATCAATCGTTTTCTTGGAGAGAGAAAAAAAATAACAATCAATATAATTTCTCAAAAAAGCTTAGTGGAAAATTGGGCCAGGTTTATGACTGAGAGATTCAAGCTCCGCTGCAGAACCACCAAATAGACCATTGATCATCATTCACTGGAATTTTCATATATGGTTACCTTCAGCCTTGCTCGTATTTCATGCACAGCTGTAGGTTCGTGAATTACTGGAATGTATTGTAAAATCAGTCAAAGTCTGAGGACATTTTTGACAGCCTTTCCGAACTGTACGGGAGGAAATCATGTAATCACATGCTGCGTACGGCATTGCGCAGGTATTCGAATGTAATCTTCCTTACCCACCTGCCACACTGTCATCCACATCAGTACCTCGAGAATGCATTCTATTGTGCTTTTCTTATTACACCACAAAACACAATGCACTGAAATTTTGTGGTAAAATGAGCTGGTTATTGGCCCTGAAACCATTCAGTACGAGATCAAAAAGCATTCTGACGGTAGCCGGCATGACAATCACCTGACGTCTGCTGTGGTTCATTCAAATAGGGAAATGACACCTTTTTTTTTACACTGAAAGCTGTAACTAAGACTGGAAATATGATAGTAAATGTACTGCATATATACAGACAATAAATATACACAATGAAATTAGTATATTTTCATGTATGTGACAGAACAATAGACTGCAGAGAAATTTGTGCTCAATCTCCATCAAAACAGTCAACACCTTCCTTTACAACAAAGTAAATGTGATTACATAAAGCCAGTGGCCCTAAATGCCTGTCTGTTTCTCTGCTGGAGTAATCACATATCTCTCACAAATAACTGACAGCACCAGAATCCATGTGCAGAGATCTCCTGCTAGGCTCTGAAATACTCTAAAAGCTTTCTCATCTCGTTAGGCGTCTGTAATGCATTCATTTATAGCCTGTTTCACTTTGCGCGCCTCTTTACAAGCTCACTCTTATGGAAAATTTAAAGCCTTTTCACTGCACTGATTATTCATAAACACATCTAGCCGACTGTAGATAAATGTTGTCTGTTTTATTTCCATGGAGGAAAGAACGTTCATTTGCATCTCATCAATCTCCTTCTATTTCCTTGTGTATGAGGAGACATTGGCAGGGGTACGAATCCCCAAGAAAGTCACAGATGGATTGGGCCGCAAACAAGGCAGACGTATTGAGGTTGAAAGTTGTAATCGGTTTATGTGCGAAACGCAGTGACAGTCACCTTGGAGAGATTGAAACAAAACTAGTTTTATATGCAGTTCAGTTTACACTAACAACATCAGTGGAACATAATTCTTACAACAAAATTCATCAGTTAGATGGATACAGCACATCCTCTGCCAGTTAGTCTTGATTCATTCGGGAAATAAAGGTACTTTTCAATCAAACCGATGCGTTTGTTTACAGCCTTGACCTTATGTGGGCGATGAGAGCGCATTTTTAAATGGTAGCCTATGTATTGCTGTGGTATGCTGGGGACTGGACATGGCAGGAGAATTGCAAGTAAATGAAAGCAAAAGAAACATGTTTATATCACTGCAGCTCTTGAGACCCTTGGTGTATGAACAGGTCTCCGTCCACACAACCTGCGGGCTATAGACCTTGGGAAGGAAGCACAGATGTGAACAAAGTGGTCTGGCTAGCAGACTGTAATACGATCAATATCTTGCAGTGACTACTGAAGACATGAAAAGTGCTATAGGCCTCCTTTTTGATTTAATACAATGGCCTGAGTCCAAATACCACTAAAGGCAAAAGTCCTTCTGAGAACCAGGGCTATGAAACCAGAAAACAAGATAAGGGAGCCATTGGTTTCCAAACAGAAACCTATAGGAGCCAAATTACTTGCCGCAAATTTAAAGAATTGTTCAGCATTGAAATATAAATATACTAAAATGTGTTTGAAATACATTAAATTCACTAAGTATACTACAAAGATATTTACTTATTTGGTAAAAAGTACCCTGCAATTGTACTTTTGGTATGCTAAACTGGTATACATAAATTGGAACAACTAATTTTGTACGTAATACACATTAACTGTGTGGAAGCAGTGCTGAAGATGAATAAAGAGACACGAGGTATATTTGGTTGTGCTAAAGCGGAACTATTGCAAGTTTACTTTAGGTTCACTTTAAATATCTTGCATTTTTTAAGACCTGATATTATTCAAAGATCATTCTCATCATGTGTTTAAACCCTTATCAATAATGACATTAAAACAGATTTAGGCTTAATATTAAGAAATGTGCATTGTACACAAGTAGTCCTCCAAATAAAGTTTAATTCTAATTTTTTTTATCAGTTAGTCTCCAGCAATATGTAAATAAATAGATAGATGTAAATGTTAACAGATTTGAACTATGCTTAGTATGAAATAAATGTATTTTAAATGTATTACTTTTTACTAGAGAAGTTAAATGAGTGAATGGCTTAAAAAAAGTCACTGTTGTGTGTTGTGATGAAAGAAAATATATACATGTTAAATGATGGTATTTTTGTTTTCTTTGCCCAAAAAAAGTATTCTTCTAGCATTGCAAAACTGAAGTTGAGCCACTGGTGTCACATGGACTATTTTACCGATGTTTTTACCAATTTTAAGAGATATTGGACATAACAGCAAATGGACACAAATAAAGTGCTCCTGACTGACTAAATTGTAAATAGTTGTAAAAAAAAAATTGGAGCCCTGATCGACTTCCATCGCTTCACACAGCAACAGCAACACACTGCTTTACAAGATCTTCCTGCTTTTTATGATAATGGGCATCAGACATCATTACAGAACTTGCTGAACTCCATTCTTGTTGAAATGGATCCCTGAGTGTTCCTGATCATTAAGTTCGGTAAGTTAGTCTGGTCATAGCTTCTGGTAGAATGGATGACTGAAAAAGCAAGGCGTTAACTTTCCCACAGGCTTCCCTTAGGCCTCACTGCTCAAGCTGAAAACACAGCCTGACATACAGCATACACACATACACACAGAGAAAGAGAGATTAAAGGATGTTTGGATACATGCCTGGGGCCTCCTTTATATAGGAAGATTCCACCATTCTGCGGGAGAGGATGGGTTTGATCCCTCACTTATTTCTCCCTCTCATCTTAGAATGATTTTACAGAGAGACGACCACTCAACCTTCTTCACATTTCTTCCCTGAAGCCAGCCTAAAGTACACAATCCCTAACGGATGAAGGACACTTTAAGATGTGGACTGCATCTTCTGGCTTACTTTCTTAAGAGGTTAGGAGGACTTTGTGGCACTAATACTTGCAAATATATCCCATGAAGAAACTTATATGGAAAAGAAAAGGAGTTTTAAAAGAAAGCTTATACCAAATCGAAAACTTACTCATGCTGTTCAAAGTTTTTTTCTTTGGAGCCCATTATGGATTTTTGAAAACGGCTTTTCATGTGAATTTTAAGTGAATGAAAACATCCTGCAAAGTTTTAAATCTGAAAGGGCACCTTGTATAGTTATTTTCTCTCAAAAGAAAGAGTCGACTCTGAATCACTGAAAGAAGTTGTTTTTAAAACAAGTCACAAGTCGTTTCATGTTGACGTTAATGTAACATTAGCATATTCTCCGCCCACTTGTTGTGCGCACAAACCTGAGAAAACTTGATTTTCGCATTGATCTGAATGAAAATGCAAATTCATCCTTTGCCACTAGGTGCCGCTTTTTGGAACGTTAAAAGCTCACAAACACTGCTTTAAATGAAATCGACGCATCACTGGAGGGGTTTCGAAAATTGAACCGTTAAATAAATCATTTGGGAGTCACTGAACAAATGAAGTAAAAATAAATGCATATTGTAAGAAAATTAAAGTGTTTTTGACTTCCAAAATTAAAATATCAACCTTTCATTACCCATAATAGGGGCACTTTAAAAGAGATCCATATGACTTCTGTGTAACATTCAAATTCCCATGAAATCATGTAATAGGTTTGTGTGAGGAACAGATTTAAATTTAGGATGTTATTTACTGCTAATTTTCTGCTCTAGTAAGCTGACAACCATTACCACTAGTTATTGTCAGCGAGTTGAACTCAAGTTTGATTCATGAACAAATTATTCAGATCAATCAACTGAATGATTGAAAAGATCAGACTCAAAAAAAAAAAAAAAAAAAAATCACAAATTTGACATCACTGCTTGTATCAAACATGACAAGGACACATTATCAGTGAAATAGTTCACCCAAATAAATATTTTACTCACCCTTATGCCAAGTCTGTATAATTTTCTTTTGTGGAACATAAAAGAAGATGTTTGATGAATGTCTCTGTGTTTTATACAACTCACTAATAATTAATTCTGTTATCAACATCAAAATACGTTTTTTGTTCTGCAAAAGAAAGAAAGCCATACAGGTTTGAAATGATATGAGGGTGAGTAAATGATAACAGACTTTTCATTTTCGGACGAGCTATCCCTTTAAATTACAGTTTGTTCATCACACAAATCTACTGAATGGCTTTAGAAGATCTAAACATCAAAGCATATGTACACAGAAAGACTCTTTTAGTCTCCGGTCTTTATGTCAAACTGTGTGCTTGTTGTTGAATATTGTTGGAATTGCACAGCTTTCTTCTTACATATAAAGATTTAACACTGTGATACATGTTTTTGCCTTCACTGTTGACTCTTTCTGTCCCATGACGATCACTTCTCCCCCTCATCGTATTATAGTTTATTGGACTGTGCAGGAGAGATGTTTCTTGAGAGTATCGTTCTTGCTATCCTTATTCCAGCTTGGCAAACAAGTGCAAGGACCGACCAAGGGCATGTTTTTGGGGTCAGTTGTTTAAAATTGGTATGGGAGTGTATAAGATATATTTGTTTACTTTCATGGTGTCCTTTCTTGGTTTGTCTCTCCTTCTCAATAACTACACACTGTGTACCACAGAGTATCATAAGTTTACTTTGAGCAGCAAAAAGACCTTCAGCTCAAGAATCTTATGTGCCATGGATCTATGCCACAGGCAAGGGGAGGAAAACTAGTCTAAACTGTGTTCTCAGCTTGAATGTCAACAGCTTTTTTTTTTTTTTTTTAGAAGAAAAAGGGTTTCACTTTATTTTGACGGTCCCTTTAACGTATTCTGTTGATAATAAGTAACATTGCACCTACATATCTACTAACTCTCAATAGAGTGCTAGCAGAGTATTAGTAGACTGGTAGGGTTAG
>JAUMHE010000063.1:10950039-10960119 GCA_032359235.1 Enteromius mattozi | reverse complement strand
AACTATACAGAGCACACACACACACATTTTGTAAACAAAACTTATTTTGAATGTGATTAATCATGATTAATCATTTGACAGCCCTCATAAACAGTTATGTATAAAATATTTATAATATATATTAAAAATATATATTATTTATTGTAGAATTCTTTGATGAATAAAAATAATGATGATAATGAAGTAAGGAAATGTTTTTTACATTATTAAAGTATTTGCTGTCACTTTTGATCAGTTCTCCTCATTTATATTCATTTCTTCTAAAAAATATATATTTTGCTATCCCCAAACTGCCGAAAAGTTCTGTATTTCTCTTTACTCAAATGCAAATCAAAATTCTTCTCAGTCACTTCAACACATATGAAACCAGCTGTTCTGTGATATAGAAGTATTATCCAGATATTGATAGAAACTATAAACGTGGGACATTTAATCTCTGATAATGCAAGTGGTTCCAATGATGATGTGTAACATATTGTCTCCAACCTCCATCGTCTAAACTATGCAGGACACAATCTCCCGCAGACTTGTCATGGTTTGTCATTTACATAAGGTTAACACTGACTCAGCGACTACTGTTTTGGACAGCCCTAAAATAGCCCTAAAATAATATGGAGGTTTGTTTCCTAAACACTTATTATTAACTTACCACTGTATAAAGCTGTGTAATCAGACATCTAAAGTCGACTTGCATGGAGAAAAAAAGTGTGAGTGCTGGAATGCCAAAGTCATGAGGAAATGTTCACTGTCTGCTGCCTGCGTTTGACTTTCTGACCTTACACTCGCACTCAAAAGTGTTGTGATGGTGAAAAAAAGTCTGAACACAGATACAGAATTAACCTTCCCAAAAGGGCCACTCAGTAACAGGCAGCCCTGGAATCTAGTCATAACCTTCACAAGTTGAAAGGGCAAATCCAACGCGGAGCGGATGCCCAGAATGTGTCACTTATGAGGGGTCACTGCTCATATGGCCAAATGTAGCGGCTTCCTGTCTCACAGCCATGACTTTATACAACACTGCAAGCTAGAACATTCTTCAAATTGCACTACAGTTAGACAAGGTCATTGCCCCTCATGTTTGCGAGAATCACATTTCTCTTCTATTAAAAGCATTTATCCAGCTTTCAGCGAAAAGTTGCAGTGCTAATTTGGAATTGAGTTTAATTACGGATATTTGGAGAGCTCTAAAATCATCAATGAATCTTAACCAATAAGTCTTGCTCTCAGCGGTTGCCCTTTAAGAGCCTGTGTTTTGATTTTAGTGCAACATCTGAATAATAAAAAGCCTCTCAATAACTGATTGAAAAGCATTGCAAGGAATTCTTTGTTTTATTTGCTGCATTTCTGGGAGCAGAACTAAAAAATAAATGCTGCACATTTTAATAATCAGCATTCTGATGAGAAGGATAGCAAGAAAAAGAGTGCAAAAGCCAGCATGGATGTGAACGAAGTCACATCAGCCACAGGATATGGAATAATACACAGGATGAAACAAATGTTAGAGGAAAAGAGAAACAGACAGATGAAGCAAGCAAGACAGAGAGAGAGAGAGAGAGAGAGAGAGAGAGAGAGAGGCAAAGAAATAGAGAAGGAGAGAGAGCATGAGCAAAAGGAAACACCTAGGGATGAGGCTTGACATTGTGACAGAAGTAATTGAACTGAAGCTGTCTCTTCAAAACTCCCAGTTAAAAGTCCAACACAATTACAATTGCTCAGATCACAGGAAGGAGTCTTTTAGGGTCCTCCGATCAACGTGCCGCACTCCCTCTGTTCCCTTTGATTCTCTTCTGGCACCAATTAAAACTGAGGAGAGAGCATGAAAATGTGCTGCACGTTAAAAAAGAACAAGAGGAGGAGGTTGTGGGTGTATGTGGTGGGGGCACAAGTTTTATTTCCGAAAAATCATACTCATTTGAATACTTCATTTGTCTGACAGTATGAGCATCAGACAGTTCTTCCCATGTTTGAAGGCCCCGCGGCTCTTTGAAGCTAATCTTGGATTATGGTAAATTAAACAAAATCCTACTCTACTCAGAATGTGAGTGCAGATCTTAGGGATAAAGAAGGTAGGTTTAACTGCAGGGCCCAGCTTCTCTTCATAAGACTCAACAAACAAAAATCACTTCACAAACACTGCAGATGATAGCAGCTGGAACATCAGTTGGACTTTCTGATCACAAAGCCTTACAGCTAAACATCTACAACTGTGCTCAAATCTAACCAGAGTTAATGAGTGCACAGTTGAAAGCTCCCAGTCAATATCAGAAGGGTCTGTTTTGTTGCTTTATGTGTTATTTCTCACTGGTTGGATAGAATGTATTCATTCTTGTAGTAGTCTTATTTTTAGTTATTTTGGTGGTCAGAACTCAACATGCCATATTACTCTTCAAGAGCCTTTAAAGGAAAACTCCACTGTTTTTCCATATTCCATGACAAGCTGATACATACCTCTCCCGTATCAGTGCGTGTTAGCATTTGGCTAAGCTCCGTTCATTTCTTAGGATCCAAACAGGAATGAATTTAGAAGCCACGTTTTTCCCTATTTAAAGACAGTTACATGATTAGTTACACAAATAAGTATATTGACACAAAATAAAAAGATTTTTTAAACGTGGAATTGTTTGGTGACTTCTAAATTCATCCCTGTTTGGATCCTAAGGAATCAATGGAGCTAAGCTATATGTTAACAAAGTGGCGCTTGCTAGAGTGATTAAGTGCACGCACTGAGACAAGAGAGGTATGTATCAACGTATCTAAGTTGAGGGATGAACATATTGGAATATGGAAAAACGGTGGAGTTTATCAAAACGCATATACATTAAGCTACATGAAAAATTATGCTACACAGTTTCACCTTGCTTCACTCTCCTTTCTTCACACATAATTAAAAAATAGATTATATCTAAACTCAAACATATCAATATTTCATGAGTTTGATGATTGATGATTTAATGATGTCATTACTCTAAAACAAACCAAGACAAGGGTGTTCAGGACTCTGATTGAAATCCATATACCAATGACACACGGTATGCACACCATTTCTAACAATCTTTATCAATGGACAGGATTTTGCCCACTTCCTGGAGGGCCACTTGGTAGAAACGAAAATTAGAAATGTTAATTTGTTTCCCCAGATTGAAAACCCGTTCCCTTTGAATTTCCTCCCAGAGTTTGTTGTGATTTTTTTTCATATAAGTTATCTTCCTTACTTTAATAAAACCCTTAAGTACCATGCCATCTGCTGCAAAGATATTGTGGCATGTTAGCCTTCAGGGTACAAAACTTAATAAGCTGTGACATATTTTTCATATGTTTGATTGCTTTTCCTGGATTAGCATGTGCATTTCGTTGCATGCTGTAATTTGCTTTAATATTATCAAGAATAAAGTAACTTTTACACTGCAGTGTAGCCCATTCCCCATGGGCGCAAAGGCTAACTGTGAGGCTAGACTATATTAAGAACCCAGTTATTAATATAGTGAAAGGAACTTCTTAGTTTTGATACTTATTAAAGTGTGGAAGTTACAAAAACTAAAACAAAAAAGTTTCCACTCTAAAATGATATTTGCCTAATAAAGTAATTATTAAACTAATTAGACAAGACAGTAATTTGATTTCTACATTTAGAAGCTATGTACATGTTTTAAAAGTACTGTTTATACCAATTGACTTTTTTCCTATTTATTTTGTGGATTTGCTTGTCTTACAAACTTAGTCCCTAGGGCATGACAACAGTTTGTTTACCAGAGCAGATTTCACAGTAAATTTTTTAACATGACATTCTCTGGGTTTTTTTGTTCATAGTTAACTCATATTTGAAAACTGAAAACAACAGTATTCTGTAATGGCCTACAATATTATACTAAAATGGATAGTTCAACTGCCATCATATTCATAACATGTTTATATTATACAGTTGGTTAAGGAATTTGGTTACTTTTAGGCTTAAGCATGGTGTTTTCCACTTCTTCCACTGGCATTTTCTCAGTGGATTTATAAAGAAAGTTTAACTGGCTACCACACGGCTTAGCAAGCATGACTAAAAGGTTTCAATTCTGCGTGCATCCGCACATTACCCACAGTGACCACATACAGTAGCATTAAGTCCGAATGAACTAATTAAAATGGATTACCATTTTAACAGCTGTCACTTAATGATATCTGGTAAAATCTGAATATCAAGTAGACTATACAGGTCAATTTGTCTAGCTGTGGACTCACGCTAAGCCTTTATTTGGCTGAAAACTGGCTTTAGGAGTGTTAAAGTCTTGTTGTGTGAGCTTATGTGTGTAAGTGTGTGTGGCAGGGCACTCAGAACTTCCTCTTGAGCGCCACTTCCTTCTCAGCTCTTAAATGGATTTCACATCATTATGCTCATGCCCAGAGAACCCAGGACCAAATCAAGCAAAAAGAGTTCAGCCATTAAAACGCGACATTTCCACAGCTCTTAAGGCCCTCTTCCCTCATCATTAAAAAGGCTGTGACTCACACTGCACTGACTGACGGATGGCTGCAGCCCTCAGGTCACTGTTTTTGCCACACATCCCCACACATACACACACACACATTGAAACCCTCCGTCCAGGTCCCAGGCTTTAGATAAAAACAATATTTCCTCAAAAAAAAAAGAAAACAGTTTATTTATTTATCCCGTGGAACCCTTTGAGGAACCACTGACCTTAAAACTGACCAGCACTCTCTGGAAAAAGAAAGACCCCTGAGGTCACATTTACAGTCATCCTAACTAAAACACACAATACTGTGCCACTTTTGTGTGCAGTACACACATCAGCAGTGTCTAGCTACGCTTGAGCTACAATCACTTAGAAATAAACGAAACTGAAATTTTGGCCATTTTGTGATAATCAGGTCTATTATGTTTTTTTTTTCCAGGTCACTTTAGCAAAAAGATTCCTTTTAATCATCCAAAAAATTGAATTTCTGTCATCATTTACTCACCCTCAAATCATTACGAACCTATCTGACTAACTTTTTTCTTTAGAGAGATGTTGAATAATGTACTGGTAATGCTTTATCCATGTACACTGTACAGTGAATCAAATGGAGCACGAAAGTAAGTAAAATAAAAATAGTTTGCCATAGCTCATAGCTTTCTGTGGCTTCCTTTCAGTAGCTGTTAACTTCTGCAAGCAGATCATTGTGTCTGCTGTTTGAACTTGAGAACCTGATCAATCAGATTCATGAATTAATCATTCAGATATATTTTTGTGAAGGTTACAGTTACCATTGTTTCATCAAATTTTCTTAGCTGAACTCCAGCCATTTCATTAGGAATCATTGTGATATGGAGAAAAGATTTCGGGACCCATGCAGATTTCGCAAAGTTGGAAATAAGTGTAAATTCAACATGTTTACCAACAGAACAGTGTCTTCTGTGTGATCTATGCTTCATACATTTACACTATTCTCAACAGACAATGGACCTTCAATTTATTACGAGTCCTAGTACAGATGCCATGTCACATGGACTTGAAATACAGCACACTTGTCAAACGGACTACTTTTACTTTTATTTTTTTTTTTAAAGCTTTTTATTTTTTGTCATTTTGAAGTTTGGCAGCCCCCAATCCCCCTTTACTTTCCTTATATTTAAAAGAGTGACCTGGATATTCTTCAGAAATTCACCTTCTGGGTTCCATGGCAGAAAAAAAGTCGTACAGGTTTGGATGAGCGACATGAGGATGAGTAAATAATGACAGATTTTCATTTCCAAGTGAACTATTACTTTAACAGTAACTGCTCTGGGATCAGAGCGGCAAACCTTCACACAGACTTTCTGACAGACAGACGAAGATACAGAAAATGTTTAGAATCTTTCCAGTCTTTCTCCCCTTCTTTCATTTTGTTCTTTCCTCTCACTGTGTTTCTGATCTGGAGATGAGTAGGAGTGTTCCCCTGAGTGTGTGTGTGAGTGCGTGTTTACATCCATACACTCAGGGTTAGGGCTCTGTGGGGGTGTTAAAGTGGGGCACCCTCCAACCTTGCTCCACATCCCTACGGCAAGTGAGCTGTCAGGAAGTGTTGGGGGAGTGATGCGTTGCCCCATCACCCCTTCATCCCCTCCAGCACCAACAGAGCCTCTCTAGCTTCATCTTTCCTTCCTTCTCTCCATCCCTAGGCTGTAGTGTCTGTTTGGCTGTTTGTCGGCGTGCAGATGCTTCATGCCCACTCAAAGCACCAGGCAAACGGTATTCTGGGGGATTTACAGGCTTTGAAATCGTCTGTCAAGCCGTCACTGTGAAACATGAAGCCGTGGAAAAAATGTGCCAAGAGAGTCACCCAAGTCTCCCGAGATAAGAATTCACTCAAGGCAGAGGGGAGATGAATTTGGGACCGGCGAAACTTTGACAAGTATGCGCGTAAAAATATATGGTTGTATGTGTGTGACTAGAACATCAGTATTTCATTCTCCACAGCCTTTCTGCAGCACAGGGCAGTTTCCCCGGAGGAATGCAGAATGCGTATAAACAGAACGCCAAACACAACAGGATATGATCCTTACAGGCTCACATCTGCACTTCAAAAACGAATGCCTTTCATATTAAGTGGAACTTGGGCAGTGTGGCCAATGGGAAGTCAGGCTGGATGGGAATATGTGGTCGACTTAACCAACTTGACACATGATGTTTCTTTGAGAACTTTTAAGAGTGTTTGCATGGATCACATTAAGTGTTTTCCTGTGTTGGAAAGGTCAACCCAAAGGAAAAATTAAAAATAAAATTTTCACCGTATTGCATCATACTGTCTGTGGAAATGCGCTGCCCTTTATAAAGACACTCTAGCTTTATATTTCAATGTATACAGCTTTGTTAAAAATAGAGATGGTACAGACAGATTTTTCCAAGTAAATGCTAAAAATAAAAATTCCACAAACGTAACTTTTGCTGGAGAAATGGTTGATTGTCTACTGCAAATAGTATAGCGATGAATAATGCATGAATCTGTGTGACCAACTTGAATCTGTGTAAGGAAAAATTTCCATTTACATGGACTCAACCATGAAAAATTCTCCAAACAATGGAACTCATAACTGCAACTTCACCTCGAGGGACCCAAACAGCAACAGGTCAATTAATTTGTTTGACCAATATGTTTACACTTTTTTTATTTATTTATTACTGATATGTTTACACCTTTTTAAAAATACCAAGTTTAGAGATAAATTACATTACAATAAATTGCAAGTTTTAAAAAATACACACACACACACACATACATATTAAAATAAACAAGACAGCACAACAACTTGCATAAATTTACAAATAATAACAATAATGTGCATTTTAGTATTATCATTCTTAATACTAAATAAATAGCAATATTTTGTTTTAAAAATACCATTTAACAGAAATCAAGCTGGTTCTGTTTTTGACGTATGAATTTAAAAGTAAGTTGTAACTATCAGAATCTTCAGACTCAAGCTGAAAATAAACAAAAAAATAAAATTAAATAAAAATAAAGATTTGTGGATAGACTCTTTTGACTTGGACCAGTAAACAACCACCTGGCAACACCCTGACGACCAATCACAGCAGTCTAGCATAAAACCAGCGAGCTCCGCACTGATAAAGACCACTCATATCTTCTGCAGAAGTTGTACATTTAGTTGGAAGATGATTTTCGAGTGTGGTAAGCTGGAAAACGACTATTTCTCTCATATAACACACACACACACACACACACTCTCTTTACCTCACAAACATACATAAACTCTCGAGAAACAGCTGCATCCCTGAGTGTGTCTCCGCTATCAGGATTGCACCAGTGCTACTCTGCCCCCTCACAGTCCTGCAGCTAAACATGTGCTTATCACTGAGGAACGTTTGACTTGGTAAAAGCTCACACTGCTCAGCACACACACAAACACACACTTATATACTCCTTCCTTTTTCTTTCCCTCCTCCCAGTGCAGTGCTAAATGAATTTAAGATTTCCAAAATTAAACAGAAATCTTGCAGGACACGAGGGCATCATTACACATTTAGTACAGCTTTGCAAAGTAGGGCAGCAGAAATGCAGTCAGATCCCCCAAAGTAAGGACTTAGGCATCAGGAGAATACAGAAAACCCCAGACCTCTGTACCCCGGGAGCGAGCGTTAAGACGGACGCCAGCATTTCTTCAAAAGCACAGAGGAGCAGTTGAAAAGAAAATCTCCATACTTTAGAATTCATGATTCAAAAGGCAGCCAACTCAGATGCCCATGTTTACCACAAGAAGTGGTATTAAGAGTAAAAAAAAAAAAAAAAAAAGCAAAGAAAACGCACTCTGCATGAATATCTAAAGCAAAACCGACTCCAAAATAAGTAGGAAACACATATCGACCTTAGAAATACATGTTGCATTCTTCAGAAATAAATTGATCAGTATTAGGAAAAAATAAATAAAATAAAAGATTCCACATTCGTTTGCTTGCAGAGAGTCTGAAGTACACAACTGAGGTTCAATATGTGTGTCTCCTTCGCAGTGACTTCCTAGTCAAAACAGACAGAGCAACTAATTCAGTACACAGCATTGACACAGCAGAACAACCTGACAATACAGGAATACAGACAATGCATCCAAACAGAGGAAGGTTTATCTGAGATTCCAGGCTCAGCTCATGGTGATGTGCTCTGCTGTATACGTGAAGTGAGAGAATTTGAGTCGGCAGCGATGGATTGGGCTGTCTTGCTCTCAGGGACACCCAGATACTGTCTATGTGTGGCATAACTAATGTGTAGAGAAGCTCATGGATCACACAACACAACAGCTGTTCTGTGATAGAGCAATCGATTAAAAAACGGGAGACAACTTAAGATAGAGGAGTCGGGATGTTTGTTTGTGAGGAGGAGGGAATGAGAGATGGAAAAAGAGAGAAAAGAGTTTAGGGGCTGATGGAATGACATGCAATGCTATACAAACACAGACAAACTGATGCATTAGATAACTTGCAATCCATAATGAGAGTCACTACAGTTTGTTTCTTGCTTATGTTTTGTTTGAATGGAATAATTTCTCTTGCATGCCAGTATGGAAAATACTGTACACCTACCCCAAAGATTCACTTGTCAATGTATTGCTTTATTGTGTTGTTGAAGCGATAACATGTACTGTAGCTAGATTCGCTACTTTAACCAATTAAATATTTTTTGACATATTTATACTGAAAACAGTCAAGACCAAGTCATTCTCATACAGGCCTGCGGTAAGCTTACTCAGTGAAGAATTTGCCAGACTGAGTTTGTGAGTCTTTTTGTATGTAATGTTAAATTAAGCAGATCATACGAGTCATGAATAAAGCAAATGTATTAATTCATTCCTTTGTTCATAAATCAGACTACACTGGTACAAGTGTTTGTGAATTTAATTTGTTTTTGAATCTAAAAAAGCTGGTGGCTCACTGTGTGGTTCACTAAAATGAACCGGTTTAAAAGGCATCTGCAAATATTGAAGCCCATTTCTGGTTTTCCACATGTTTTGTAAGTCATAATTATGACATAAAAAGTCACAATGACATAAAGAAATAAAAATAGCTATGATTTACCAAGAATGTGTTTATGTAGCAGAAATGGGCTTTTATATATAGGTTGCAGTTAGTGTAATTTTCAAGTGAATTGGACTAAACAGCAATATTCTTGCAATTCAGTAGAAAGGGTGAACCTTTCAGCATAGATCTGCATTCCCAGACAAGAAGTTTGTTTACATTTACTGTATGTTGAACTGTCAAATATACGACTACATAATTGTGATCTTAACATCTTAAAAAACAAAAAACAACAAAAAAAAAACAATCAAAATTACAGCTACACATAATACTAACTAATAGCACGAGTACAAATCACAACATGCAAAATTAAAACCCAGCTGAGTAGAATGTGATAAAGTAGCAGCACATACCTGTTCAGTTCTGATGAATTTTTCATATCATAAATTCCATTAGTCAAAACAGTGAGAATACTCATAGAAATATCAATGAATTCTAATCAATGATTGCCGATCGCAAGGACGTGACATGTGGCCAGGTATGGTTTCCCATACTAGGAATTAGTGCTCTGCATTTAACCCATCCAAGTGCA
>JAUMHE010000063.1:10939722-10949768 GCA_032359235.1 Enteromius mattozi | reverse complement strand
AACTCCCTATCCATTAGACCACGACTGCCCCCTCCTAGGTTTACTTTCTTTGTAAAGTAAATGTTCTGCATTTTCGGCTAAATAAGGAGTATGGGGAGGCTGCAGACTTGGAGCAAGGCAGATCCACGGCCCAGGCAGTTTTAAGCCCCTGTTGTTCCTGATGCATCCAGTAGGGGGAGAAGGATTTATGATGAAATGATTAAACTTTGATTAAACGCTCGAAACTTCATTAACAGCCATCCATCTGTAGTGCCGAATTTTGACTCCCTGCCGAATTATGACTCACCTCGTTGAAATCAATACTAATCCTAACCCCACCCCTAATCATAACCCCTCCCCCACACCTAACACTAAACCTACCAAAACTAGGGGAGTCATAATCTGGGCAGGGGGTCAAAATTCGGCACTACAGCTGGATGGTTATTAATGAAGTTTCGACCGTCGGTTTAATCATTTCACCATATATCCTCCTCCCCCTACTGGAGGCATCGGGAACAACAGGGGCTTAAAACTGCCTGGGCCGTGAAACTGCCTGAGGGCCGAAGATCTGCCTTGATCCAAGTCTGCAGCCTCCCCATATCATATAGGTAAATAACGCCGACACGTAAACAGTAATGTGCGTTCCATACATCCGCTACGCCAGGGGCCGCACATGAGCTGTTATGACCAACGAAGAGAGCAGTTTCTAGTCATACGAGGAAAAGCCTATTTTTTTTTTTTCTTTTGTTAATTTTAGTTTTTAAAGATGCAGCCACGGGGTACGTTGACAGACTAAAAAAAATAAAATAAAAAGAAAGTGAAATATTTTAAACAGAAAGAGAAATATAACACGTTTTATAGTTTTATGGTTTTTATTTAGTTAGTTTACATTTATAGGCCTACAGTATATACCCAATTCAGCTGATAGAAAACGTGTAACATTTAGTACCATACAGAAAGATGCAAATAATATATTTCCCAAATATGATAATAACAGTAACAATAATGTTGTTTTGCAGTGTTTTGGGCAGAAAAAATAATGACATAATGTCTTAATGACATAAATTTGCTTTCCTAGCTAGGCTAACACTATTTTTTACCCTTACTGTGCATGCACATGCTATGCAATTTTGTACTATGCTTATCTATCTGCTTGGGATAAAAACAGGTTTTTTACGAGTTTACATGTTTAAATTTGTATAGGGCTATGCCAAAACAGAAATTTGGTTAATGATGAAATGTTCCTTCTGAAATACCATTTGAAATTCCTTTTGTAAAATACCTTTAAAAAGTGCTCATCAACTTCTGTCCTTAAAATCAACTGTGCTTTTCTGACAGTGTGTCAAAAAAATAAAGAAATAAATTTGAGCAAATTTAAGTTAGTCAACATCTCTCACTTTTCCCATTTTCCTTCTTTGATGAAACTGAGCAAATAAACAGGTGTGTATCTGCCTTTGCGCCATCTCTGTCTCTCTATTTCTCTTATCTTTTCTTGTTTTATCAGTCTCAAGAGGTATTCAGAAGTGAAGGCTGTCACACACATCTAAGCATGTTCTTGCATTTTGAAACAAATAATAAAGCTCTTTTAACTGAGATCCAAAGCCCTGATGAAGGAATGGGAATTTTGTGAAAAACAAACATTTCTTTGGTGCTCCCGCTGACATATTTCTAAATTCCCTGTGAATTTATTCACGAATGCAATCTGTGTTGCATTTGAAAAGTGTAGGGGTTGTGAAATCAAAGGAGTGCGACTAACACCTCAATATCAGCAAACTTCGAAAGTTGAAATTACTTTGGGGATGAGATAAGTCGATCTGTCCATATTTTTAAAGGTGAGTGATGTCTGCACCTCCGTGAAAACCTCATCAATGGGGTTTAGCATTAGGTTTGCTTTTAGGTGTAACTAAAGGTTGACCTTTAATGAAAGAAAGCATGTAAATAGAAAACTAACCACAGCAAAAGATGCTGTGAAAACTGTCTTTTTAAAAGGAACTGAGAAATCCGTAATTTCATAAAAAGCTCTAGCATGACCAGTTTCTTTGTGAATGCTTTGCAGCATATCAGGAAATTACAGAAGTTCAATAATGGAATGGCGCTCTGCCTTAAATAAAACTTTAAAGGAATTACATCATTATGAGTGGGCTTCCCCATGGCGCTACTTCAAAGGAAATGTCAAAGCACTCCAAAATGGAGCGCCTCTGATGCCTCTTATATGATGCTTCTGAAATATTGAGACTGCATTGCCACAAATCCCTTTAAACTTTAAGAAAAATCCTTAACTTAGGTTTCTTTCGCATCAAAATGCCTCCATAACCCAACTAAATGGTTTGACGTTATAAAATCAAAGCAGGTTAGTTTAATTTCCTAATAAACCTAGTGCAAACCTTTGGCTCTGACAAATTGCAAAAATTTTTAAGACATGTTGGATAAAAGTGTCTGCTAAATGCATAACTATAAATATATTTTAGTACTGTACACATTTTTTAAATGGTCAGATGCATGCCTTAAGAAAAGCATCCATTTTCAGTACAAGAACAAGAGCTTTCTCAAGGACCCTGATGGTCTATTTTTAACCCTACTCGTACTTTAAATAAATAAGGAAGACCCAACATTGTGTGAAGAGTGAAACATTGACCTTAGAAAAAGTAGGACACAGGAAAATTAGGTACAACAGAAACGCAAGGTCAGGGATGTGTGTGTGCGTGTGAGTAAGAAATAACAAGTCCTTGGAAAAAGTGTGCAGATGCATCCAGGTTGTAATGATCTTGTCATGCTAATGCTGTCTGCTGGGCCGGTTTCTGAGTGAACACCGTTGAGGGATGTGGCTTGAAGTGATTGGGCATCAGGGGAGAAGCAGTGACAGTCCTGACTGTACCATCTGCTGAGCTCTACTCAGGGCTCAGCCTTACAACACACCCTAACATGGCCCTCCTCTCAGGTACGTCCTTCCTCTCCACTGATGGACAGATTGTAGGGGAGAAAGCAGAGAGGGACTCAAGAAAACTTAAAGAGGCCATTAAATGAACAATAAAGGCCTTTTAGAAGAGAAAAGTAAGGGAGTGTCTCAATCCACTCCCTAGTTCAGTAATGAGAATATTGCTCAGGGAATTGTCAAAACCATTTTAGTACACTCCCTAAAATATTCTTCTGCTGGCCCTGAGAAAGTGCATGTTCTCTTGCATTAATCAAAATGATACCAATCCAATTTCAGATTATCGACCTGCATCTCTCAAAAGTACTGTAGGGACAAGCAGCCTTAAAAAAAAGCATGAAGCCCTAGACATAAAAAGCATGCCCAACATGGTACTGGTATTTTTGAATCGGATTGAGGAAATAGATTCAAGCATTGAATACATTCATTTTGGATCCAGTCCAAAGAATGAATCCAATTTGCTTTCAGATTCACATCTGATATCTTTCAGATTCAAGTTTAAAACAAAACTCGTAAGTGTAGTGCCAAATTGCCACTTTCAGAACTGGAGAAAGCCACCACGATAATGTCACTGGAGTTATTGTTTTTATGATCTATCTAAAAAGAAAGCAGAATTTATAATAATTCAATTTAATCAACATTTTTATTTTTTATTTTTGAAGAACAACTAACCCATCACATGGATTATTTGGGTGCATGTAAACATGGTTGCCCCTTTTTTAAAGGGTGAGTTCACCCAAAAGTGACTATTATGTCATTAACTACTCACCCTCATGTCGTTCCAAACCCATAAGACCTTTGTTCATCTTCAGAACACAAATTAAGATAATTTTGATGGAATCAGAGAGCCATCTGACCCTCCATAGACAGCAATACAACTGAAATGATCCCAGATCCAGAAACTTAGTAAAAATGCCAGTAAAACTGTCCATGTGACATCAGTGGCTCAACTTTAGTTTTGTGACGCTAGGAGTTTTTTGCACCAAGAAAACAAAAATAACATCACTTACCTCTACCATTCTTCTCCCCTGACTTTAGAGTTTATTACAACGTAGCACATACGCATACTTTGATGTATTTGACATAATCAGCCTTGTTTACATCCAGGTGAAAGTGCACACATTAACGTAATCTGTGTTGTTTACACCTAGTGGAAAGTGTACGCATGCGTTGTGATACTGTTTAAAATGCTGGAAGACGTAAGAGTCAAGGAAGAAAGAATGGTTGAGTAAATTATGTTATTTTTGTTTTTTTCGTGAAAAAATTTACTCTCTTTGCACTGCAAAACTAAAGTTGAGCCACTGATGTTTCACAGACTGTTTTACCAATGTTTTTGTACATTTTTGGATCTGGGATCATTTCAGTTGTGTTGCTGTCTGTGGAAGGTCAGTTGACTCTCTGATTTCACCAAAATTATTCTTAATTTTAATTTGTGTTCGGAAGATGAACAAAGGTCTTATGGGTTTGAAATGACATGAGGGTGAATAATTAATGCAATTTTTGGGTGAACTAACCCTCTAAATGTATTTATCAAATTAGATTAGGTGAACACCTCTTCCTCCAATCCAAATGAAAGTTCCATCAGATTGAGTTTAGTTGTAGACTCTTCAGTTCATTAATCCTTTAGTTTGCTTGCATGCAAGCGTATAGTTACAGTGATCTTTTTGTAACGTTCACTTTGACCCTTAAGGAGTTGTTTCGCAGTTTAGACAGCACCATCAGGATTTGATTCTGCCCCTTGACTTTCTTTTTGTTTGTTTTTTTTAAACTAGATATTATAGTTCAACTAGAGTTTTAAAACTTTGGGGTTTATGTTTTCTGTGTCTGTGTGTGTATTAATGGATGTGTGCGCATGGTAGCATACAGTCATCTTCTATCTGGAGGACTGTGTTTCAGGATATCCTGCTGAGCGGACCGTCTGCTTTGCTGTCAGACTGCAGTGTGTCAGTGTGTGAAAGCCGGTTGTGAAGCAGGCACCCCTCTGATTGTGTGTGTAAGCATTAGTTAGAAATGTAATGTTGCGCTTCATGATGGGGTGTACTGCTGATGAGCCTGAACTTGTTTCCTACATAGAAGCATTAAACTGTGACAGTATCTGATAGATAGAGAGATACGAATAAAGGAAGAGAGAGAGAGGGAGACAGCTGAAGGATAATTAGTATGATTCTCAGATAGCATAATGAGTTGTGATCATCAAATCTGCATAATGAGAATAATTCACCCTTATCTCTATATGTTCTTTCTAAGAACTTCTTTATTTCTTGTTTTAATCTCAGAACACTGTAAGAGTTATTACTGGGGCAATTTTTGGCACTTTTTACTTAAGTTTTCCTCTAGGCTTGAAGAAAAGGAGGTAAAATATGCTTAATTATATTTTAAAGACACTCAGTATGTACAAAAATGACAAGAAATAGTCTTTTTGGTCTTTACAAATATGCATTGTGGATGGAAGCAAATTACTTTTTGCCATTTGAATATAGTCTGTTTACTAATGAGAGAAAGAGAATATTTTTATGCTGTCATTCCTCTGGAAATAAAGTAATCAAAACTTTTTGGGACTGCCACAAATTAATTTTTCATGACATAATTTTTTTATATAATTTTTTGAATATATTTATTTCTTTTTATTATTTTATGGCTAAGCACATTAGGTAATTCATTATGGTTAGGGTTTTATATATATATATACATACATATTTATTTATATGTGTGTGTAATTTACAATTATTTTACAATTAAGCACATTAGGCACATTATTAAAACATGAATAAAACTGATTTTGCCTACCTTTTGTATAGGCCTACATTTACAGAAAATAACAAAAAATGTTGTCAAATGATTTCTATCTTTTTATTACTTTTATTAGTTTTTTTACTGTGCCAACTTGGAGTATAATAAATAAACTATTAGTTTTAAAAGTGCATGGAATGAAAGATTTACATATGCCATTTGAAATATGAATAAAACAATTTATTTTCTCTTAAATAAGCATGACCTAATAATCTCATACCTGTTTAAATAAATTATAGTTTTAGTTTTATTCTTATTTGTAATTACCAAACAATCTTTGAAAATTATTTTAGACTGAGTGAACATGGCTCAAGACTCTCAAGAAATATAGTAACATGACAAAAATGAGAAAGGGCTGAGCCAACTTACTGGCACAATTATCCCACTTTCCTCTATGCCTGTGTGTAGTATGTGAGTATAATGTTTGCATGTCAGGGGACACTGGTACATACTGAAGGGTCTGAGATGAAGCTAAATGTAAGCAAAGTGCTGGTCTGAACACAAACAGACCTCGCTAAGAGACTAATATACACAGGAGACAGGAAGAGACAGCTCAGCATGTCTATTAGGTTTTACTAATGCACACTGCATGCCGTCACACACTGTGGGATCACTTGAGATGGTACAAGTATAATTACAGAATGCATCTATCAGTGACCAGGACAGGCTCATATTGATGAAGTATCCTGATGTCTGTGTTATCTAAGTGGGTGTGTGCAAATGTCCAAGTCGTAATTATAACACGGTGAGCTTAAGGAACCAACTCTGTAACTAGCAGGCCAGTATGTGGCTTTTTTGAGTGGTTCAGATCTCTGTGGAGTTGAATTTGTAGAGTATACCTCCGTCATTCAGCTTTAATGGCAAATACTTTTAACCTGAGCTGCATTTACCTAAAAAAGAGAGAAGATTCATGACATACATGCTCACATAGTGTTTGAATAATACATCAAAATTTCGTTTGGTCAAAGCATTAGCCCATCAGATCCACATGACTTATACATGGATGAAATCAGTGCAAGAGTAAAACCCAGAGTAAAACGTCCACTCTAATATTTGGGTTCAAATGGAATTATTAATAACATCTAAGTAAAT
This sequence comes from Enteromius mattozi, assembly GCA_032359235.1. NCBI lineage: Eukaryota > Metazoa > Chordata > Actinopteri > Cypriniformes > Cyprinidae > Enteromius > Enteromius mattozi. The sequence goes on along the minus strand of JAUMHE010000063.1, from coordinate 10,942,975 downwards.
TTTTTAAGTCACAAATCACTTTGAGTGTATAAGACTGTGAGCATGTGTGTGTGTGGCCTGTTCTCACCACAGAAAACACTTTTAATCAAGTTTAACACAATTTCAGCACTCCTGCTTTGAACGGATTAAAAATATGTCAGTATCTAATACAGATAAAAGACGAAGTGTGATAGTGATGTTCACAAATCAGTGACTTGACGACATGCTCTTTCTCGCTCTTTTTGGAGAGTTGCTGAGAGGTTTTCTTTTATAGCTTTAATAATTCAACTCATCAGATTCTAAATACCAAAGCAGTTCTCCACAGAATCTTTGTGTTTGTCAGATGTTGGTGCATGCAAGCGGATCACAAGAGCGTATACACGAGAGGAATGCATTCAATACCCCGTTTCATGATGGGAGTTAGTATAGCCATCTGTCCTGTCCCAAGAGCCGTCCTTATTTAGCCCCCACTATGCCCCAAAAAACACACTCCTTCGGCCTCTGACTGAATCTATATCTGGTGACCCCAACCATTTGTTGAACACTGCAGATATGCAGGAACTAACAGTGTCACGTAGAAAAAACAGAATGCAGTGAGATGTAGTCATTTGTTATTGAGATCTGGTTCAGCTGTAATGAGTGATAACCTGCTGTATAAGATTGTTGCTTAGTCAGAACAGATGTCATATTTAATTTGATGCAAATGGAAATGAGTGTTAGAAATACAGTCCACCTATTGTTGAACAGTCATAAGTTCCTAGAACATTAAGAAAAAAGTGTTTTGCCAGTTTTTTTGTTCATAATTAATTTTACATGAAATTAGAAATACTTTAATCTTACCAAATCTCTACCAAATTTTACTTTGAATGTAAACTGTTACATAACTAAAAGAAACAAATACACAAAATTTAAAAACTGAATTGCACATTTACTTCTAAAACAACTTTAGATTTTGAACGGATGCTGAAAGGTCTGATTTAAAGGCATAGTTCACAGTTTACTCAACCGAACACAATATACTGGTTCCAAACCTGAAGGTTACATTGTGGAAAATAAAAGAAGCCATTTTGAGAAGTGTTCTTGTCTATACAATGGAAGTCAACTGTAACCAGAACTGTTTTGGCTACCATCATTCTTCGAAATATATAAGTTACAGGTTTGCAAGTACATGAGGGTGAGTGACTGAACTACCCCTTTAATAAATCTCCCTCAAATTTCAGATCTCTGGTCCGTCATTACAGGTTTTCAACTCAAAAGCTGCTTAAACTTTAATGTTGAAATTTGGCTTACATCTGTGAACTAAATTGAAACTGATAACCAAAATACAAAATGCAATAAATGTCAAAACTAATGAAACAACAGCATCTTCTTCTAATAAGGTCTATACGCTCAGCATTTCTCACTCAATTTGAGACTCTCGCGGTTCTGTTCTACAGAGCTATACCACATGTTGAGCCGTATTGCAGGAAGTACAGAGATGCTTTGAGTCGTGTATTAAATGAAGTTGCGCTGTGTGGAAATGCGGAGCTTTCTCTGTTGCATGCTGCTCTGAATATTGCAGAGAAGCCCTTAATGCTGACAGAGCCAGGTCTCACAGGGAGGCTGTGTCATCGCCTCACACCGAATTACACCCTCACCGCCTGAGGGGAGAACGACAGAAGCGGAGCTCTTGCCTTCGTTCTTTAAAGCCTTCCTTCCTTTTGTCTTACTCCTGAATGACAGCCTGGGGAAAGTTGGCAGGGAGGGGGTGGAAAGCAAGCGTTTGAGGTGTCTCCTGCTATCACCGGCTCTGCTGTAATGGTGTTGTCATAGAGGGGTGTAACGTGGAGGGAAGCGCTTATACTAAGAACAACTAATGAGACCTACTGTGGTTCGGCAGCACTGAAACTCGACGATTGCTTTTTCAACACATAACGTGTATTTTCTATGAAAAAAAAAAAAAAACCAGCTTTATTTCCTCACTTCACCTCTCTGCAACCTTTCCTGCTTTATTTTGACTTCAACTCTGCACAACCTAATATTGTAGAGCGTGTTAATCTTCAATTAATGCCCACAGGCTATGTTTCAGTCGGTCTGAACCAATCTTTTCTTATAATTACAGATTCTCTGACCATTCTTGTCGAACGCTTCAAGGCAACGGAACCGAATCTGTACAAGTATGGATAAATCCTTGCTGTTCAGCAGGCCTGGAGTTCCTTCCAAAGCTGCATCGCTCCGTACTGAGAGCGCTAGATGGAGTAATTCCCCCTGAGTGTTTACCCGGTGCGCTAATTACCTCGGATAAGTCTGTTCTGGTTGTGGTCTTCCAAGGATCATGGCTACTTTGGGGTTTGTACTTGGTAATGAGACTCAGTCCAAAAAGCTGCCTCGCTGCCAAAGCAACACGTTTTATCAGGCTGTAAAGTCCTCGTTGTGGTGTGTTCACACACTCGCTGCTATTAAGGCTTGTAAACACAGCGACAGAGAAAATGAGCGTGTGAATGCGTGTGTGTTTTCACTTTCCGAATGCCATTTGAGTGGTTTTTAGCAGCGATGGGTTCGGCTCCTCACTGAGCGCTCATCTGTTCTCTAGCTGTGCTTCTGCAAGCTACAGTACAAAGAAAACACTTAAATGTTGCGGAATCCACCAATTATTCTCCATCTTTTGAGGCAATTAGCGCCTGCTTGTCGATGTCATGTCATTTGTCTGTCGTAGGGAAATTTGAACTCAGAGAGGTGGATGTGAATGTATTAATACACAGCCATTTTGCAGTGGGTTTTCGTGTATCTGTAGGCCAAAATTGTAGCTTTATAAAGAATAATATGCACCAAACCCATCACAGCTTTAATAGTACGTGAGAACTGTCATACATATGAAAGTGTAATGAGGCAGGCAAATGTATTTATCAAATAACTGCAATCACTGTGACTTTTAAACATTTTATCTAATAAAAAAAAAACATCATACTGACCCATTTGAACAGTAGTGTATAAAGTTGTCACAGTTTTAGACAACTATTTAAAAGAAAGATGTTATATTTAGGGGTAAAATGGTTTAATGTGCTTACCAGGCTGATAAACATATTTTTAAAACTTGCTGCTGTGCATGAAATACTCCCATATACTGTGTGTCAAGACATCTTCCCACGCTGTCTTCCTTCCCCTACAACCTCACCTGCACCATGGTGCCGTACATCCTTTGCAACACCGTGAACATCGTTATACTCAATATTCTTGTCACTGGCAGAATCAATCCCAGGGCCTCAGCGGGTAACTGCTTTCTTCTCTTGCTAAC
>JAUMHE010000063.1:10910205-10939392 GCA_032359235.1 Enteromius mattozi | reverse complement strand
GACTGAGGTGAGACCCTTGAGCAAGGCACTGCTCCCCGGGTGCCGCAGCAATGGCTGCCCACTGCTCCGGGTGTGTATTCACGGTGTGTGTGTGGTTGATCACTTCTCACTGTGTGTGTGCACATTGGATGGGTTAAATGCAGAGCACAAATTCCAGGTATGGGTCACCATACCTGGTCACAAGTCACTTCACTCACTTTTTTTATTTTACTTTTAATTTTATTTTATTTTTTTAGCATTTTTTAAAATTTTTTTGTAAATCACTAAACTTAATAATTATTAATTGTATAATAATAACTTTATAATAATTTATACATAATCTAGCTTCAATTTAGTTATTTAAAAAAACAAAACAAAACAAAAAAAAATATTTATTTATACTCTTCTTAGATACTTTTGCTTTAGCAAGGGGATGGATGTATCTCCCTGTAAAACTGTTAGCAATACAAATGCAACTTTATTCTGAATTAAAACAAGTTGTCACTTAACTGAACCTGAAATGCACAGAAAGAAGAGCGAAAAAAACTAACAGCTAATTGCTATAATCACTCCTCCTCCACTTACTGTAGGTATCATTTCGTTTAACTCTTTCACACACACTTTATTCAGAGCCTGTGAAACTCCTCTGCAACTCTGTGTAGACACGGTAAACAAGTTAACTTAGTATTAAAACTTAAAAATAGAGCAAAACTCTAAATTAAGCCTTTGCTTTAAATTAATGAGTCTACTGCAACTCCTCTACTTAAAGGGATAGTTCAGCCCAAAATGAAAATTCTGTCAACATTTACTCATGTCTTGTTTTTCTAAACTTGTATAAATTCTTCCACAAAAAAAGTTTTTTGTTTTTTTTTGTCATTCTTTAAGAATATCTTCTTTTGTGTTCAGCCATCCACATTTGGAATGACAAGAGGGTGAGTAAATGATGATGGAATTTTTATTTTGGCTAAACTACATCTTTAAGGTTAAACTACTCCATCCTAAGGGACCCCCTGATCTATAAAACGTGCCCGATGTTAAATCATGGGAAAATAATTCTTAGTCAATCAAACATTGATCCAGATTGATCTGTTTCTTTCCTTTGGTAGCCATCCCTTCTTTTGTCACTGAGAGACAGATGTCTGTCTTTAGTGGACCAGCTGTGTGTCTGCGCTCCCTCTCTCCGCTCATTGTGGAACCTTAAACCTTCTTAATCGCTCACTCGAGACCTTGTTTCCTGAGGGAGAAAAGCAGAGAAAAGAAGTTATTGATTTCTTTTACTCTTCACTGAGGAAGCAGCAATAGAGGTGGGGAGGGGGCTATTGTCTCTAAGAAGTTGTCGTGTCAAGCCTGTTTTATTTGAACAATCATAAAGAGAGAGAGAGAGAGAGAGAGAGAGAGAGAGAGAGACATGCACACACATATACAGTACTTATAATCTATGTCTAAAATAGAAATAACTCAATTCTCTCTCCAGAGAACTCTGTTACAACCCTCGGTTATTGTGATCTCAAATTTGTAACAAAAATGATTAAAATACAGCCATGATTAAAATTCAGCTGGGGACCTCTTTCTTCATTTATTTATTTATTTTTTATTTATTTATTGTAATTTCTCAAGCCAGTGCACTGAAAAACAACTAAATTATGTTTCTTTTTTCTTTTTCAATCAAATTAAAATACTAATTCCAACATAAGAGGAAAGAGATGATTCGCTAGCTTGTCTCCCTGGTGACTGGAGTATAATTTGTCATGAAAAATTCAGCCAGCATTAGTAAAGGCACAAATTACCGGCAAACATAATCAAGCTGATTTTCCAGTCCTCTCATTCTGTCTTATCTCTGCTCTGCTTAATTGTGGAATTAGAAGCACAAAGTTGTGTTTCAGTGAGTGAACCGAGGGATTTTACCCAGAGCAGAGGTGGCAGGTCATCTGTAGACCCACCCAGATCTCAGTGTCTATCTTTCTCTCCTTTTTTGTCTGCCCTCTTTTCCTTAATAATTTCAGAGGTGAGATGTGCTATTAGCACTGAAATTATGAACAATATCCCTACAAAAAACATCGTAATTATAACGGTTGGATTCATTTTGATTGTGGCAATTGGGTTGATTATGCGATCGAGGAGATTACAGAAAATTACCGTATGTCTCTGCACCTCCTTGTGATGTGTAATTAGGAGATTTTTACCTTTTCATTTTTACTGCACTGATTTCTGTGTTAATGATGACCACTCTAATTATCCTCTAGATGACTTTCAAATGACGGACCTGTGATAGGAGACAACTGGCGACGATACAGTTGGATTTTCAAGCGATCTAGAAATGTATTATAACATGCATAATGTTTTTAAAAAAGCTAATTATGAATACACAGTACAACCTTAGTACAGATAATATATAATATATTAATATAGTATTAGGTAACACTTTATTTCGATAGTCCACTTTTATTCTACTAACAGTAAGTAACTTTGCAATTACATGTCAGCTAACAGTCATTAGAGTATTGTAGAGTAGAGTATAGAGTATAGAGTAGACTGTCTTGCTTAATATCTTCTAACACTTTATTTTGATGACTCCATACTACAATTAATGAGAATTAGTGCACATGTATCTACAAAGTTACTTATCCAGAATGTCTAAATGGACTATCGAAATAAAGTGTAATCTAGTATTACTTTATAAAAGTAAAGAATGGTGTTCAATCACAGTTTCAGGTGGTTCAGAAATATATTGATTTTAATTTAAATTATACTAGTGTTTGAAGACATAGAATAAAACTAGAGATATATTTTGCTAGATTTTTTGTATAATCCAAAAAATTAAGATATTGTGGTGCTTAAATTTTTAGGTCCTATTTAATTTGGACTTGGTAGTCCTTATAAAAAGAACTACTGAAAGAAACCTGCCTTGAACTAATATAAACGTTCATTAAAGTACCCAGTCGGTGATTGCAGTGGTCCTCCTTCCTATGCCAAGCCTTCCCTCAGTGCGGAGTTTATAATTAGAATAGCATTTCCAACTCTGGGTTATTTCAGAGCCAGCCGCTGGTCTCTGGACACTGTGGCTGTTTGGAGAATGTCAGTGTGGATAAAGATATGTGCACATCAAAACACTGTGTTGTAGCCTATGGAAAATAGAGCCGGATTATCACCAACTGCTCCTTTGCCTCCAGACTTCCAGAAAGACACACTCTTTCTCTAACTAATTCTGCCCTGGCACCAGCTGCCACTGCTAAAACACCTCCTGAGGAAGGCCTTTCCCTCAGTGTGCAGATGTGTGTGTATGTGGACTGATGGCTGTTGCCTTACGTAAAACAAATTTAAAGTTTCGATTTCATGTTGACTTTAAGACTCCAGCTTTCATCCTGGTCACTTACGCAAGCGCTCAGAACTTTTTCAGTGCGGTGCTCAGACTAGTCCAGTTTGATGGCCCTGAAGAGAGATCACAGATTGTCTCAGTCAGGTCCCTACTGCAGACCCAGTGCTCATGTGAGCCCCTGCTGGCACAGCTCGCTGTGGTTATAGCTTCTAATTACTCTCCGGAGAGAGTTATTGTTGTAAAGGGAGATGAGAGCAGATATCCCCAGGCTCCCTGCTAGATCTCTCCAAGAGCACATTCAAATAAAGATCACGCTCCAAATTCAAATAAATCACACGTGCATCTTGTATCGCTGAGCGCTGAGCATGGTTAAAATATGTTGCATTACAGTACGGTTTCCTCTGTACACTCTCAGCTCCATTAGTAAGTTTTAAGTACCCCATTAAAAAAAATCTGAAATATGTCTCTATTGAACTGGATATAATTTAGCATTATTTTTAATATTAATTCAGTTATTAATATTAATAAAGTTAAACAATCTATTATTGATAATGTGGGTGAAAAATGTATTCACAGGGTAGAACACATTCTCCTACAAATGATATCCACACATTTTTATAATGCAAAAAATGTACAACAATTAGTGAAGATTTAAACTAGTAGTTTTAAAAAGGTAGTTAGCTACACTAGCTTCCAACAAAATTGGCATTAAAGCTTTTTAATATAAATATAACCATCCAATGATGCTGTTTATATTGTGTACTGATACATTTACACTGTATGAAGATATATGAAATATTTATAAAAAATAGAATTCTCCCTAGCTGAGTTAAATATCTACATCAAATCTACATCAAATATTCTGGTATTAAAAATGCCTTGTATTTAATCAGTAAATCTGTTAGTTTACAAGAGCTGGCTAAATAAAATGATTCACTAGAACAATCTGTACTTTCCAAAACTTTACAGAAGGGAAAAGACCGTTTAGGATGAACTGATTTGCCACAATAAACCTGACGTTCCAGCACATGCAAAAAATAATCATTTAAGATGAACTGATTCACTATAGATAATAGATAAGTCTTGAAAGGAAGAACAATTTAGAAATAACAAGTTGAATGAATGAGGTTTTCCAGAACTACAATTGAGAGACTATTTAGGATGAATCAAATTTTTCTACATATGGGCAAAAGAAAAGCTTAAGACAAAGTGATTTACTAAAATGACACACACTATCTGTCTTATATTCTTATCTTATTACTGGAAAAAATTACACTGCTTTAAAAAACAGTAATAGCTTATTAAGTTAGTGACGCTTCTTTAGATTATTTACAAACACAATCTATTTTTGTTCTGCTTATGATTTTACTGGGCAAAATCAAAATCTTTCCAACTACCCTCTGGGATACACACACTCCAGGTGTATCTTAAATGCAAAGTAATTCCAGTACCCGTCCTGTATAACAGCTGTAATTCAAAGTTCAGCAGTCAATAAAACAGATGAATATTATCTAGACCCAACACATGTCTAACAGCGTTGATGCAGGTAAATCAGGTTAGATGCGTGTCTGTACTGAGAGGCCAGTTTTGCACAGTGATGATCTTCCACCTTGAATATGCCGCAGGCTTGATGCTGATTATATGAGACTGGCATCAGTAGCCATCTTCATCTGTTTTTGAAGTCTGGTTTTCTTTAAATCAATACGATCAGCTCGGGGCAAGGACGCACTCATCCAGTCTCAGATCATCCTAAACACAGCTGACCAACTGCAAATGCCGCCATCACCGGGTCTGCTAGGAGGGATTGTCGGTGTTTGAGGGAGAAGCGATAGGAAAAATTTCACACCTTGCACATCGCCGATGGGTGTTGCTCCATGAAGTGTTAGTTCTTTGATCTTTCTGAAGGACAAATGAAAATAGAAGAGGCAATAATGATAATATTAATGACAGAACTTTACTGAACATGGCACTATGACAGCAAAGAAAAAAGAGAGAAAAACAGGTCTACATATATTGTTTTAGACGCTTAGAAGAAGATTCAGATAAAGCACAATAACATTCCCTAATGAGAACGCCAGCACTGGTTTCACAGCTAAAAGGGTGTTTTGTTCCTCAACAAGGCAGAATGGGAGTGAAGAATGCACTTATTTCCAAATGCATCCAAGTCTATGGAGACAACATAAGCTCTCTCAAAGTGCATAAAAAGAATGTGATCAATTGCAGTGTCAAAATAAGATGCAGAGTATTTAAAAAATAGCTTTCGTGCTTATGGACTGTATAAGTCCAATTATTTATTTATTTTTTAACCTTAACAGCAACTCACGGCCAGCAGTTAAAGAGGCCCAAGAATAGTTGAAAGATCGCCATTCCGCGTAATGAGGTAAAAAAGTGCCATTTATATCACAAAGAGTGGTGTGAACAAATGGAGCAAGTTGTTTGCGTCCCAAACGTGATTATGCACCCCATGGTCTAATGGTTTATTTTTCTTCCCGTACGTGCCTCTGGAGCTCTCTCAGTATTAGACTCTGCCCTGCTTTCAAGCCCCAGCACAGATGTTACAGTCTAATTAAACAGAAGCTCACTGTTGCTGCATTCACTGTGATCAGCCAGGCAGAGGCTGAGCAAGAGAGGGAGAGAGAGAGAGAGAGAGAGAGAGAGAGAGAGAGAGGTTTTTGGATGGTTTTTGACCCTGGGTGGTGGTTATGAAATATTCATCTGACCAGAGCCTTTTAAGATTCTTTAAAGTAAGACGTCCTACGTTTTAAGTATCAATTTAAGGACTGCCAGATCTGCTCTCTTCAGCCATTTGATGAATGTCTGTCAAGACAGAGAGAAAGAGAAGAGTGAGAAAAAAAAAAGCAAAGTGCACCAAACAATAGAAGCAGGCATTGTCCAAAAAACAAAAAAAAAACAGATAAGAAATAATAACGTGAAACTAAACAAAACAAACCAAAACCGCTATAAAACAATGCAGATAGATAGATAGATGACTAAGCAAAACAAAAAAATATGTACCTCTGTGCACTTTTTGTGCAACACCGTTTTTATGTACCTTACTGCACGTTTCGCCGCAGTTTCAAAGAGAAATGTCCACTGAGTGGCACTAAAACACAGGTTTAATACGTGAACTCTTGCACATTTTTATTACTTTGACATAGGTAAGTATTACTGTGTTTTTTTTAACGTTGCTTTAGTTACATATTGTGACGGTTCAAATTTAAATATCCATTGACTGTTCCTAAAAGTTAATAAAAGTTAATTTTGAAAACTCACAGATATGAAGCTAGATTCATTTGATGCTAACATTCACAAGCATCCATTTTCAAATCTCCCAGCATATTAATATTGTTTTGAAGTCATAACATGATATAATTTTACGAATTGTGTGAAAAATTATGCTTTATTATTCGAAAGTCTGTAAATTTAGATGAAAAGGATTAAAAGTTGTCTGATTTTTACTGCCTCTAGTGTTCACTTCTTTTGGAAACTGCACTGATGTACTTATTGGTACGTATTTTGTGTCTCACAGGTACGGTTATGCCATGAGACCAGGTAGCACAAACATATAACAAAACAAAGCATAAAAAAACCATGACTAAGTAAAACACAAAAGTAAAACAATAACATATAACAAAACGAAACCAAGCAGAACACAAAAACAACAACAACAAAAAAAAACAATTCTATGTTTTTATAGATACAAAAAAACAAAAAAACAAAAATATGACTAAGCAAAATGCAAAAAGTAAAACAAAAACAACAAAATTAAACAAAAAAGATGACTAAGCAACACAAAAAGTAGAACAAAAACAGAATAAAACATAAAAAACATGACTAAGCAAAATACAATAACATGTAACAAAATGAAACCAAGCAGAGCACAAAACAAACAAACAAAAACAGTACTATGGGCAAACCTTATACTGTCAACTCTCTTTCCCACACAAAAATGCATATGTTTCAATGCAGTAAAAGTTATTTTTTATCTGGAAAAAGACTTTACAGTATAACCCCTGTGAAAGTACACATCAAAAGCTATGAGCATTGTTTATGCCATGAACCCAATCCCTGCATTAAAGCTTAAAGCTGTGTTCTGTCTGAGAAGGACATGTATTAGCCAACTTTGTGAGTCTGTGTGTGCAAGAGAGAAAGAGAGAGAGAGCCAGAGAAAGGAGGAGGTGGTGGAGGAGGATAAGGATGTTGAATTAGAGAAAGATTTTAGAAGATCTAAAATGCATTAGAGATGTTACAGAAGCATCTCCCTTAAGCTGGAGTCATTGTGTGATTTCAAAAGTTGCTTAATTTATTTTTTTACTGGAGTATTTAGTGCTGGATTTCAAAGCTTTATGCATATTGCCCACAGCTTTCTCAAACACTCTGCCAACACACTCTTTCTCTAATAAGACAGGCAAGCACAGCAGTTAATTGAACGAAAGAATTTCCAAGCTAAAAAATCCTACAAATATCTTGTTTTGTTTTTCCTCTCCCAACAAAATGTGCATGTGTATATCCTTATATGTATGTGTGTGTGTGCGCGGCCGACTATAACCTTTAAGGTGGGCTATTTTTTTCCAGCTTTCCTTTGAGAAGCATGACAGCAGACCTTTAAAGAAAAAGGGAGGGAGAGAGAGAGAGAGAGAGAAAGGGATATGGAGAAATTGAAATTGGAGTGGAGAGAAATATAGGCAGAGGTTTAAAAAGAAGAATGGAAAGAGGTGAAAGAAAGAGAGGTGGAGGATATCATAAAGGCAGAATTAAAGGAGAGGTGAGGGATAGAGAACAAGGGATGATAAAGGAAAGAGGGGAGGCGAGCGCTTTTGTTCACGGCACTGGACTCAGGCTTGCCAGCTGCTGTGTATGGCTCTGTAAGAAACCTGATCTCCCTTTCTCCTCCTCTCTCCTCTTGCTATTAAAATAAGGGATGAATTAACCCCACACTAACCCAGGGGGGAAGAGGAATGTGAGGGGGAGAACTGAACTTCAGGAAAGAACTTTATACACAAGTCTGTGTAATTGCCATAGTGTTATGAAATATTTTAAGATTCTGTTCATGAAAAGCATGATGTTAATTATCACAATAAAAAATAATCTTGATTTATCTATTAAAAATAAATAAATAAATAACAAGAAGCAAAGATCAAGGATATAGTGAAGCTTGTATCATTCTGGTGAATTTTAAGGCTGAAATGTAAAGTTTATAAATCCATAAAAAATACTTTACACTACTCAAAATAAATATGTTTTATTTATTTCTTTTTTGTGAAAGATGTGACTAATGCTCATCAAAGCGGCATTTTTTTGGGCAAAAAAAGCAATACAAAAAGTAACATTGTGAATTATTAGTAAAATTTAAAATAACCTTTATTTATTTATTTATTTATTTATTTAAATGTAATTATTGCTTTGATGGCAAAGCTGAATTTTCCGCATCCATTACTCCAGTCTACAGTATCACATGATCTTTCAGAAATCATTCTGATATGCTGATTTGGGGCTCATGTAACACTTATTTTCATATAAATGTTGAAGACAGTTTTGTTAAAACCACAAGAGGAATCTTTTACTTAAAATGATGATTTTCTTTCAACTTTTATTGAATATTCTTTGAACACTGCCACTCACACAAAGTGCTCAACATACAAGGAGAAACGAACGTATAAAAAAAAAAACAGCAATGTAGTGCATGAAAGTAGGCCAGGTCAAGAATTTGTGTTAGAGTGGACAAAACTGTGTGTGTGTGTGTAAGCATGCTTTGTAGATATGAGTTGGGTTTTGTGGTCAGAGTGGGTGGTGAGAAGCCATATGGTTGTGTGCTCAGCCTGAGTAGACAGCCCCAAAGGTGGGGGAGAGAATTGGTCCATCGCTCTGGTCATCTGGAGCTTTATCCCTCAGAGAGCACAAGCCCTAAAATGGTCTTTCCCTTTCTCTGTTCTTCTCCTTTCATCTCTCTTCTTCAGTCCTTTCCTTTCCTTCGGATCTTCCTGATCCTTATTACTTTCATATTCCTGGTAGGAGCGTGAGCCTGAAAAAGAGAGCAAGTTCTTCATCTGTCATGCCACACTCTCGGGTGAAAAGGTTACTGGGCGGGAGGTTAAGTGTGCTGCCGGGACTGCGAGTGTGTGTGCGATGGGGGTCCTTACGGAACGCACGATGGGTCATTTTTCCAGTCTGGAAAACAAACACTTGAGATGAGAGGATGAAATCTCTGGTGGGGGGGGAGGAGGACAACAGCTGTGACCCAAATATGATTCTCTCGATTGCTACATGCAGTAATACAAACTCTGTTATTGCTTTACCTCTATGCTATTTTAGATTTAGTTCTTGTAGATTCCTGCTTTCAGTAGAGCAGAACAACAACTCATTACACATTTAAAGGGATAGTACACCAAAAAAAAAAAAAGGAAATTGAAATGACTCAAACTCATGCTGTTCCAAACAAGTATAAAGATATTAAAATAAATGTCTCAGTCTTTTATGTCAATAAACTCTCCACAGGAGAAAGAAACTCATGCAGGTTTGAGATATTGTTATTTTAGTTTCATTTACTTACTATTAAGTTACTTATACATTTAATATTTTTTTGTTTTAGTTAATATTTTCAAGTGTAGTTGTACTAAATTTACTATGTGCTTTTAGAATTTTTATAGTTATTAGTTTTTGTTTTGCATATCTTTATTTTTGTTTCCTTTTTTATTTTAGTTTTAGTAATTTTAGTACTTATTTGGGTTTATTTATTTAATTAATAATTAATTAAATAAATATTTAAATTAAAATTATTTTAATAGTTTTAGTCAACAATAAAAATATTGGCATAAGGGTGATGACACAGCGTTTATTATATGAGTAAAGACAAAAAAAACTAAATTCAAGCATACAGGCCACAAAAAAATCCAAAAATGTCTTGAAATGAAGCACTAGTGTATATAAGATATATACATCATTATTTGCCAAATATGCCATATCAAGAATTCATATTGGATTATGACTGTTGTCCATCTTTGATCCAAACATTCAGTATTTTTTTGTAAAACTGGCATATTCACAAATAGAGGTGTATAGTTTTCTTACAACAGTAGTGCAAAGGCTTTTAATGGGTTTTTCCTATTTAACTAAAACAAGAAAGAAGGAAACTGAAAAGAAAAATCTGATTTGGCCACAAAAGTTTAAGCTTTAAACCCCAGACCCAACTAAAACCTCAGCTGCTGCCCATTAATATCTTGTTTCAGCAGTCACGTTCAGCTAAAGCCCCTCTATTTATGGCTTTAATTTAAACACTGGGAGACAGCGTATTTACATTTCTCCCATTCTTCTGCGTCTAGAGGTACAGTTGTGTCCTAACACTCTCAGAGTTGAGCGACCAGTGGCCGAGTGCTTTCCAGTGCTGCAGCGGTCAAGGCTGAGTGTGACAGAATGAATAATAAATGATAAACTCTTTCAGCACAGTAATAACAGTTCCACCATCCGGTGGAGTGACAGAGAAACTCCAGAGAAATCTAGTAAAGGAAATCCTGGAGAACTTCACCTCTGCACCATGCATTACCTGCTCAGATCTTTCCGTCAGTTATGAATTAATCTCTGTGCTGTCTCTGCTTCTCTTTCATTTCATTTCTCCCTGTTGTGTGTCAGTCCCTGCGACTGGCTGGTTATACTTGAAATTCTTCCTCTCTCTCACTGTCGGTCTTCCTGTTTCTCTCAGCTTCAAGAGTTCAGGGTCAGATCCACTGTTTGCAGTGACTTTCACACAAGCAGAACTGGGGCTGGCTCTCAGAGGGGCCGGGCTGAAAGGCAGCCTTTGTCTGGGAGAGGAGAAGTGTTCACATCTGGCAGAGCGCTGGCCTGGCTCGGATGATGGAGGGTGGCAGGGGGGCTGCTCGCATTGCTGTCTGGCTTTGCAGAAGCCCACAACTCCGGCTTTAATAGAAGGAATGAACTAAACCCCCCCTTCCTTGCTTTAAACCCCCGGAGGTTGTGAAGATTTGGCAATACTTCTGAGCAGCGATGGGTTAATTGTTCACTCTGCTGTCTTGTGGCGGCTTTTTTCTTGACGTGCCCCTGGATTCCTGTGATCAGAGAGAGTGGAAATGCTTTTCATCGCTGTTCAATGGCTTTTTTTCTATTTTGGAACAGTCGACTTGTGCCAGATCAGAGAGTTAGAGCAAGTTCATAATCATTAAAGACTGCATGCATGCCAAAGCATATCCGCACACAGAGTGTGGATACTGAGGCCATTTTTCTACAACCGTGTTAATACATGGAAAATTTTCTTCCCTTTATCACCCCAAACACTTCTTACCCTCATGGGACGCAACAGCACAGTTGCCTGTCTCACACTTTCTCTGACCTTTAAAATGTCCTTCAGGCTCTGTAAATATTCTTTCCTTCCTTCACAGCACACTTCTCATCTCAAAATCCTAACCTGAAAACTGTTTCCATATAGACCCCTTTTTTAAGAGTAAGAGTGCAGACTTTGATTTGGATCTTAGACCTAGACCTAATTCAAAAGGCTAGCTTGTCAGTTTCTATATAAGAGTTTCTCAACATTTTTCTTCTTAAGTAACACCAATCCCCATCTATAATGATAAAAGTACCCATTCATCTACACCAAAGCATAAAAGTGGTCATTCGTCTTATTGCTGTTGCAGAAATCTACACCCATCTACTGTCATTTTCGCTGACAGTCATCAGTAAAAAATGTAATACTGACATTAGTAAAGACATACAAAATGTATATATTAACATGTAAATATGTATTTAGTAGTGCTGTCAAATGATTAATTGCAATTAATCACATCCAAAATAAAACTTTTTGTTTACATAATATACTGTGTATATTTGTTATGTATATATAAATACATACATACATGTATATATTTAAGAAAATGTTTTTAATATTTTAAATATATTTATATATGATATAATTTATATAAAAATGAATGTACTGTATGTGCATGTTTTTATATATATACATAATAAATATACACAGTACACACACATATTATGTAAACAAATGTTTTATTGAATGAATATTAAAAACTACAGAATTTTGATGTTAATATCAATGAATACTTTTAATACTGACATTAGAAATGTACAGTACTTATATTAAGAGTCAATAAATGATCAACACCGCAATAATATTAATAATATTAATAATATTAATAACAATAAAGAAATCATATTAAATATTTTACAAAAATCACTACATGATATTAACATTAGTATAGAAATGTAGAATATTTCTTTATAAATATTTAAATGTAAGTATATATTTAACGCTGATGACAACCTGTCTCTAGCTTAAATGCTTTTAAAATAAGTCATAAAAGATCCACAATGCAACTGGCAGAGTAAACAAGGAAATTTCAGAAAGGGTTCTTGTAGAGTTCAAACTGACAAGCTTCAAGTGAATGTGACAGCAGGAAAATATTCCACTGGCAGCACTTTGTGGTTAGCATCCCCCACTAATAATTCAAATGCGCAATTATATCTTTCAGCAAAATCACTGAAGTATGCAAGACTCAGAAGGCCTTACATTAAAGGGTAATGGCCCATGCAAGTAGGCGAGGGAAGGTGTGCATGGGAGTATGTATTTTAATTGGAATATAAAGTGACAGTTGCAGAAGAAACGTAAAGCCACCTTTACACTGCTCTGGAGTGACTGAAGGTGCGTCTCTCCATTTAAAAGCAAAACAGAGTAAATAAAGAGTGACAGAGAGCCTTAAGCCTGAGACCCTCTCATTAATTGGTGCATGAAATCAGAGCCTCTCTCATGAAAGGGAAAGTGTCAGTTCATAGCACAACTAGACAGGTGGACAGGTCTGTCAATAACAGATAACTTGCTTTATTTTTTGCCCCCATTTACCTTTCCGTTTCATCTTTCACTTTTGGATAGAATGGAAATGTTTGAATTTTTTCCTCCCTATTTTCATTCCATTTTCACATTACCTCTTCTTTTTTCCTGTTCTATGCCTTTTCATGTTCTCATATCCATTTTCTTTTTAAACTTCTTTTCTTTTCTTTCCTTGTCCTGTTTTTAGTTTCTTTGGTCCCTTCCAGTTCTCATTTCCTCCTCCTTTTTCCTATTCTAAGTCCTTTTCGTTTTCACATTTCTCAACTTTCCTCATTTCCTCCCTCTTTTTGTTATACTATGGCCTTTTTCATTTTCCAATTTTTTTCTTATATTAACTTTCTTTTTCCTTTACCACTTCCCTTTTCTTTTCTTTCCTATTCTTTTTTCCATTTTTTTCAAGTTTCTTCTTCCTTTTTCACATTTTTTTCTTTTTGTTTCAAAATTCCCTTTCCCCTGTACCTTTGCATTTTTATTTTCTTGTCACCTTCTCCTTTCTTTCTTTTCACTTTGAGTACAACTAAAACAAAACAACAACAACAATACCTTGGCTGGTCTGTATGCATGTACTAGGTCAGACTCAAACAGAGCTGTGCATGTTCAGAGCTGCACGACATTTGCTTAATCCTGGAAATTCACATTGAAGCTTGTTGTAGTTTACCCGTAATCTCCCTCTGTTCCCTACTTCCTTCTTCTTTGTCCTCACAATGGGGAATACTACATGTTTGTAATGCTAATTTGTCAAGAATAAATATGCAAGAAAAATTCACAAACGTGAAAAAAAGTCCCAGAGATCTGCTAAAGCAGAGGGGAACGAATGAGCTTTAGAGATATTTGAGGAAAATCCCAACTTTAGTCACAGCATGAGGAAAAACACCAACGGCACCACACACAAAGCTCAGCCGCCCATGTGGTCAACTTCACAGAAAAAAGGCCACAGCCAAGGTCAGAAACAAAGCATTTATGGAATATTCATTGACCAGACAGTTATTGTGTTGCCTTATGCAATGCCAGGGCTAAATCTGAAGGGGCTGTGAATACATTGGTTATATACATGATTAATTATTGAATCTTTGTACATTTGCCTGACACATCCCTTTAGGGCTGGATGCATGAGCTTGAACAAAATCTAATAAAAAACTGAATAGCATCCCACTAGCTCTGGCCTTCTCCCTCAGCTAATGGCTCCAATGCAGCACTACTCGTCTCTGACCCTCTGGAGGAACCACAGAGCAGATGACAAATGTGCATCAACTCGAAAAGGCGGCAAAACCAACGAGTCTGAAATCTAATAAGTAAGCCAGATCTGAGGAGTGATGGAGTAGGAAGAGGTATGGTGCTATCAGTCAAGGAAAGTGTGGGAAGAGGAAAGAGAGAGAGACAGAGACAGAGAGAGAGAGAGAGAGAGAGAGTGAGGGAAAGAGAGGGCAGGTTAAAGGAGCTTCCAAATCCTTGGCCCCATTAATGTTTAACAAAATGCAGTAATGAGGATAGAGCAGACCTCAAAGGCACACAGAGACATGAAGATGAAATATTTACTGAAGCCAGTGCAGTGTTTTCACTGCACTTTGAGTGATTGTCGGCCATGTTTTATTCATGTGGCATTGTTTATGTGGTTGTGACTGAGACTTCAGCAGAGAGGAAGATCACCACTCAGAAACCGACAGCTAATTATCCTCACATCTCTCCCGCTCTCCCTCTCTCACTTTCTCTCTGGTGCACGCTGAGAGTGAGAGCAGTGCGACACGTGAGCTGCTTGTTGTGATTTCGAGATTTCTTTATTTTGAGAGTTTTATCCATTTGCATTAGTTCTTTTGAGTTTTTTTTCCCTCACCAAAGCAATGTTTTACACTTTATTCATAAATATACTGATTTGGAATGGGATTAACATCTCTATATTACGGTTGTGGGCATCGTGGAAGACCATGGGCTCTAGTTGCATCACATCTGCTATTAAATAAATATGTCACAGAACTTTGTTTTCTCACAGTAAGTTTATATGTCACAGTTCTGACATTTTTATCTACATTTTGATATAATTACAAGACACAAACTCAGAATTCAAACAAGTCAACATTTCAAAATGTAAGTCAAAATTGAAATATAGAAAGACGCAAGCTCTGAATTCAGAGAGATGTCAAAATTATGTGATGTAAGGAAAATTATGTGATTTCTAAGGATAAAAGTTATTAAAAAGACTATTCTAATACAGTGATTTGTTCCAATACTGTATCACTCCACATCTGCGAAGCACAAAAGATGGTATTTTGAGCAATGCTTTTATCCATCCATCCTGGTTTGAGCACTTCGCTTTCTGTACATTTTATGATTCAAAGTCTGGAATGGAACGTCAAGCAGAGTAAGTGCATTAACGTAATGTATTTGTGTTCTATCTATTGGCAACATCTGCTGCCATATTTTAGGCTACCGTGGAACATCATTACTAGAAGATGCTTTGGTGCTCAGCATTCACGTAGCATCCAGAGAGACCGGAAAACGAGTAGAGGAAATAAAAATGTTACGAACTTTAATCCAAGTCTCCTTGATCTTCCCTAACCAGATCGACCCCACTGAAAATCGATCGGAATACGACTAATAGGCTCTTAGAGATGGCTGAGATATCCTGATACATTAACATTTACATGCGCAGGCGCTCTCGTGCACACATACACCTGTCGGTACTCGTTTTTGCCTCTCTCTGAGCTGTCTAATGGGCCTTTAATTGATTGAATAAATCTGACTGGATAATAAATCACAGCCTTAAGAAGAACCCTACGTCTCTGACATCCGTTAGTGCACTAGAATATTGCTCCAACACTGTTAGCATTGATTTGACCTGTTTTAAGTTAGCGGTAAAGCTCATCATGACATAGCTTTAATAACCTCACACTCATATTCGCATCAGGCGATTGCTCCTCTCTAAAATGATTGCCTCTCAAATCAAATCAAGACAGAGTTTTGTTCATACCTTTCCGGGATGTTTCCAGACAGGGGAGTCTCTCCCCCTTTACACTCAGCTTTCATCATTAATCATTTGAAGATGCCTTTGCATATGATTATGTGTTTGATGATGCAGCTTGGTGTAGATGGTGCTGTTCCACACGAGGGTCACGTCATATCAGATCAGTGGGTTTTTAGCATGTTTAATCAAAGGCCAGACAAGCTGCTTTTCTTAATGCAGCGAGAAGACTTATAAGCGCACATACTCAGAAGTTACAGTAAGTGTGTAGGACGGCTGAGATGAGCTGAAGATAACGAGAGCAGATTCCATAGATGTGGAACATTAGAGGCAGAACATCAGAAATCTGCTGCTCACAGGAACATCAAAGAAGAGTAATTGAAAATTACATGACTCCCTTTCTCCCTCTGCATTCTTCTTGAGCGTGAAGAAAGAAGATACTATACATGTATCTGTGTCTGTCGGGCCCCTGGGCCAGAAACTAAGCACGTCCACAGAGAGCTTTTAAAAAGCAGTGTGACTAAGCGTATGCGTGTGAGCCCTGCAGTGGAGTGTATGTTCCCAGTAGCAATACAGAGTGGGACGGGCATCTGAATGCAGGTGTGTGTAAGAGCAGTCCCCTAGGTGTTCTCCCTGTGTTCTTAAAGCAAGCAGGGTTGGGAACTTAATAAGCGCACCATAAAATATCACAATTTGAAAGGCTGTACTCTTCTGTCATCCTTTTTCTTTCTCTGGCTTTTATCGCTTTTACACACACACATTGATATACAGTGGCCCTTTAAAAGTACTGGGGAAGCTGCTTTGAAAGTTTACTTCACCAAATAACGAGTCACTCACAATGAATGAGTTTAAAGTAGTTAAAGTATAGATAGCCACCTCTTTTGAATAAATAAAATTGCTGTTCTCATACCCAAAACACAACTTTTTTTTTAAATTAATTGATTGAATTAAAGTTAATTAAATTCATTAAACCACAACAAAGATAGAGGAAAAACATTTTCTAATCAATAAAATTATTATTTTTTATTTATTATTTTGTAAAACAAGCCAGCAGCACTAATAAGCAGATGAAAGTACATTAGATCTACTTAAGGGAGCAAAATATTTTAAAATGTATAAATATGCGATTACATAACTTATGATTTAATTAGCGTCACATTTTAATAAATAAATGAAAGGGGGGAGAAAAAAATACTAAAAGAAATCTAGAAGACAGCCTAAATTATATAACTGAATATACAGCAGTTAGTATAGCAGTTTAGAAGGACAAAATTGAACTCATTATCTACATATTGAAATGAAGATTTAAAATGCCAGGCAGGGAATCAGACTTTGTAACTCTGCACATGAGAGCGAGGGCATTTAGGAGAGGGTTGGATGATTGCCTCAGTTTGTTCAGGCTGAGTGTGCAATATATTGTGACATTAAAACAGCATGTTTTCATTGCACTGCAAGAGCTTGTTGGAAAAAAGTAGCTTGTTACTGAAAAAAAAGCAACATTATTTTAAAAACATTCTACATTTACGCTACTTTAAAAAAAATACTACAAATTTATGAATTTCATCATCAAACCAAGTTCAAACAAATGATGCAAGAGCTTTTTTCAGCTTTTTTGGGGAGCACATTTTTAAGTTTAACAACTGTTGAAAACCGTCTTTTTAAAAATCAGTATTTCTATTGCTAAAACCAGACTACTTGTTCTAAAGTGTTCTTGTGATGCGTTCTAATAAATGCCACTTTATATATAACGCAATGTCATTCACACTTTTTTCAAGTATAGCTCAAGAGTTCAAATGCTTATTGGAGGCACTATAAACCCATGCAATTCAACACAGTGCACTTCTTTCACTTTTCACTTTCTTTTCACTCAGCATCTTCATTTCTCCACCGGTGACCCCAATTATTCATGGTGCAAAAACTGAGCATTTGGAGGCCTTTGAAGCAGCCCCTCAGCTCATTGAAGGCAAACAGCACAATGTGCTCACAAATGATGAGGTGGCATCACTAGTTTAAAAGCAGCCGAGAGCGGTGTGCTCAGAGTATACCAGCATGAGCATTACAATAGCCTGGAGACGACGGGCTTTGCATTATTCAACAGTACAGGAAATACGCTTCAGGTTTACAGCAACAGCAAGAGACACTGATAATATGAAAACACACACACACACACACACAAACAGATCCACACGAGAATCTTTAAAACAATGAGGTCTGATGGCCAGACTGTAAGTCTAGATGCTTGGAGTATAATGGATGGTAAAATGCAGTCCTTGAACAGAAACCTTGAAAATGGACAAGGCCTTAGGCTGTGAACGTTTGCACAGAACTCCTCCCTTCCTTTGGAGTAATGTTGTTTCGATGGGACCGCATACATTTTGAAATCTGACCTCTCTCAGTGACTTTCACTCACCCAGAGAGAGAATGAACAATGATAGACCTGTGGGCGCCCATGTGATCTCTTTATGAAGCCTTCAATTCATCCTTTAACCCTGTACGCGAGCACTCAAGGTGAAAGAGAGAGGCCCTAGCACTAAGAACGGCCCTTTCAAGCAACCCTTGTGATAATTTCGGTAATGATAAAAGAGTTCTTCCTCTGAGCCATCTTTCAACTGATCATTGTATACACACATGCATCCCCATGAGAACAGTGAGAATGAGTGAGAAACTGGAAAAAATCAAACTGAAAAATCGCTCTGCTCCAATGCCTTGGGTTTAACCAATGGGAGAGCACTCTACTAACATAACCAAGACATTTTTATATGAACACTGTGGGAAGATATCACTAAGAATGGGTAGCATCATTTATTTGCATGCACTTGTCTTAGCGCCTGGTTAACTAAAGGAATTATGCAAATCATGCTCAAATGTGCCCGCAAAATATGTGCTGGACACAGTGCTTCTTTGCAAGGACTGTACAGCATGAATCAGCTTTTTAAAATTCAGAATGTCTATTCTAGATGTATGCTCTTCAGTTATAATGCGCTTCACAATCACTTGATGAATAACTGCTGCCATGATTGATAGAAAATGTACACAAACATCTTGAAATTGTTTACTGCCTGCTTTCAGCAGGTTTATAGAAATTTGATAAAATATTATAAGCAATAATGTCTCAAAAATTGGTCACACTTTATATTAATTAAGTTGGCTTACTTATATCAAAGAAAAGTGCAATATACTTCTTGTGTTTATATTATATGGCAAACCACTTGCTGCTCTTGAAGTGGGATACAGATAAGGTTAGGGTAAGGTTAGGGACAAGGGATTGGTCAACAGTATACCTATAAAATAATGACATACAGTATTTTCTACTGTAAAAGCCATCCAATGATTAATTTAAACGTAAGTACATAGTAGTTAAGGCCATCTGATATATAAAGTGTGACCAAAAAAATCAAAATAAAAATAAAAATAAAACTAAATAAATGTAATATAAATACACAGCAGTCTCTGGTGGTGTTTTTGCAGTGAAACACCATGTGCAAATGTGGTGCAACTGTTTAGGGAATTCACTGTGTGTTTATTTTCATATAAGACATTTTGAGCTGGGCTCAAAAGTGTGTCAAACTAGGCCAAATGAGATCATAACCATTAGAGCAATTAAAATGATTTTTTCTTCAAATGATAATCATTTGTAATGCAAATGGCATGGGTTCATTTACATGGAAATCTTCAGTGTACCTTTAATGCCCTCAAAAACTTGAGTTTGAGTCTTAGCTTATGGTCTATCATGATACCCAGTCTCTCCTCTACTACCACCACCTGTCTATCATTTAACTTTCATTCAAAATAAAACACACACATACACTTACACTAGAATTCTTATTGAGACATTCTGTAAGTGTAATGGTTTTTATACTACCGGGCCGTTGAATGCTTGAATCTGACTAGCTGACGAACATTCTAAGGTGTGCAATTATTTTCAAGGAACTGCAGGGTGAACCAGGGGAACAGCAAGGAACAGCCCTTTGACCGCATTACAGTTCCATATCCTTTCACCAAACACACACACACACACACACAACTTAGCTATTAACTGCATTAGTTTGCTATCAACAGCTCAAGCTAGCCATTATAGGTCTAAAATGACATTTTGGAATTAACAACGGAGGCTTTGGATGAGATGCAGAAGAAATAATCCTACTCACAATAGTGTTTTAAGTACAAAAACTGGACCAACACCTTGAAATATATCATGTGATCAATGTCTTGAGGTGTGGCAACTGTAGTATAAGCGGAATAATTGACGACGGGCCATTGAAGTATTAGAAAAATAATGCACACGCTTCACATCGTGACTGCATCACCACCTCGGGTGTGCATTAGTTTTCTAATAATTCAAAGGCCCGTCGTCAATTATTCCTTACTTATACTATATAAACTGCATTTTGAGCCCAATCTCATTTGTTTGCAATAGAAATGTCTGTAATATTATTAAAAGATATATACACACATTATATATGGCTCAGTTTTCGAAGGATTGCCACTGTAGTGTTGAGGCATTAGGGCAGCTGTAACTATGGAAACGCATTAGGAGATCATTTAATGTGAGCGAGACAAGCCAAACAGGCCGAGGAAATGGAAAACAGATGAATGGTTGTCATGAGCAAAATTCCTCCATGCAGACATCACACAAACGTGCACTCTGACACACTTAGCACATATACACGTGCATTTTCCTCTAATGTGACTCATAAATTCATATAGTACTTGCACAGGGAGTATTCCAGGATACTGTCTATGCTTAGCTCTCTTTTCTCTCACCACCTCATGCGGCTATTGTCTGTCTGGACTACAGTGACCATTCTGAATTATGGATGGTCTCTCACTTTTAGTGACAGTGACAAAAACAACCATTCCACTCTGCTTTTACATCTCCCTCAAGCGTATAATACCTCTTTCCCTTGGCTTATTCTTGTCCCACTTTCCCTTCTGCTCGCTCTCTCTCTCTTTCTTTTTCCCTCACTTACCTTGTCTACCCGATTCAGTGTAAAAGCACCATGATATTTAGAAAGAAACACCTCACATAACCCAAAAAGTTCCCCTATAAATAAAACTTGTCATCATTTCTGAAAAAGCATGAATGAAGGAGATAATGGACACACTTTTTTCACATATAATAAAGTGAATGGGGATTCTGGGATGACAAGGTACAAAACAAAACCATAAAAATCATATGAAAGAAAGTCACAGGAGAATGAAAGTTGGGCAGCTTCACTCTTTAACTTTCTTTTTCATATTTATTACTTTTTTTTACATTTGTAAACTAACAGCACTTATCTCAATATTCCTCAAAATGCCCTGATCAGGCCAGTAGTTAAAAACAAGCTGCCATTATTGTGTTGCAGATATCACACTAACAAAGCCGCTTTACAAGCTCATTGTTTAGCTGTAACTTCAGTCTGCCAACAGACGGTTTATGCACTGCAACCTGTTTTGTTTTTGTTAGTCTTTTCTCATGTTTTCTCTTTTTTTGAGAGCTCAAGATGGAAAACTTAGCCAAACACACACGCACAATGTGGGCACATTTGTGTGTAATTAAGCCTTGCTTTGTCTTTGTGAAAGTTCTGACACAAGAGCATATCAGGCTTTTGTCTTCTGCACTGTCCAGGCGAACTGCACCAGGGACAAACTGCCTTTTGTTGCGCTTTGACATTCTGTTGGTGAGAGACACTGAAACAAAAGAAGCTTGGAGTGGGCTGAGCCCCTCCTTCACACAAACACACTTAAACACAAGACTTGAAGAAGCACAAGATACGTTTACAGAATCAAAAGTGAGCCAACAGATATGGACTAAACTTAATGTGATGTAAAGCTGTACAGGGGCTCAAAAAAAATTGACTAATGGAAAATGAAAATGTTACAAAAAACGTAATTAGAAACCAAGCAAAAATTAAGCAAATGTTGTTGTTCATATATATATGGGTGTGTGTATATTTTATTATAATTAAATAATACAGTGAAACATAGTGAACATAATACCACATGTTTTTATTATGTTCATGCATTATTCTTTATGGTTCTGAAGTTTTAAAACATATATATAAAAAAAAATATATACATACATATATATACATATACATATATTTTTTTATTTTTTTATTTTTTGCTACAATCATTTAAGTTCCTTTTTTTTCCTCATTAATGTACACACAGCACCCCATATTGACAGAAAAACACAGAATTGTTGACATTTTTCAGATTTATTAAAAAAGAAAAACTGAAATATCACATGGTCCTAAGTATTCAGACCCTTTGCTGTAACACTCATATATATAACTTAAGGTTCCTAAGAGCACAGTGGCCTCCGTAATCCTTAAATGGAAGACGTTTGGGACGACCAGAATCCTTCCTAGAGCTGGCCGTTTGGCCAAACTGATATACCCACTGTATATCATTTTGCAACAACAATATTCAATACATCACACAAAAACAGCATTCTGAAAACTCCCAACAAATTCATAATGTCTCAAAGCACTTTTGGAAAGTCGCTCTGGATAAGAATGCCTGCCAAAAGACTAAAACGTAAATGTAATAAATTTAAACCACATTTCACAGCTGTCAGTTTGAAATGAATAACTCTAGGCAACATTAAATATGTACTGGGCATGCAAGCAAATATACGGCATGTAATGGCACATCTGGCTAGGAAACGTATCTAGATGGGTGGAATGTAGCGCCGGTCAACATAACAGCCATATCATGAGGTCTAAAGGAGCTCTTCACTGTTCTGCTGTAAAATTAGAACAGTTTCAGTGCTTGCCCATTGCATTAAATTCATGTCGTGAAAACAGGTTCAGCATTGCATGGTCATTTATAGTACTTACTCTTTGTGTCTGTCTCGGTGTGAATTCATGAACACAGGCACTCGAGCAAACATATTCGTATGTGTTTGTGTGTGTGTGTGTGTGTGTGAGAGAGAGAGAGAGTGTCAGGCCTGCAAGGCTGAGTGTGACAAAGTTGTCAAGTAACAGAAGAGAGGGTGGCAAATGTGCTCTCAGCGACGCTAGAAGAGCAAAGAACAGCATGTCATTTCATCTTTTCATTTTTTCTCTCCTTCTTTCATTTCAACCCTTGTTTTTCTCCACTTGTGTGGCTGTTAGGCAGCAGTTCTCCGAAGAACGAGCCTGCTGAAGGCTGTGGGAAGTGTATGTGTGTGTGCCAGTGTGGGGTTTGGGTTGGCGCAGATGTATATACTTATGAGAAAAGAAATGAAATATTTGCCTGGAGTTGCTTGCTAATCACCATTCTTATATCCCTGACACCAGCACCATCATTATCATCTTCAGCGGCACCACAACCATTAGTGAATGAACTTAAGATATCAACTTTAATTTATCAAGAAAATACAAATATCTGGCCTCTGGTGTTGTTTGGTTTTCTGTCCTTTTCTGACATGCTAATACATCCAACATGTGATAACCCCTCCTTCATCCAGTCGAGATAAGCATTGTGTGGCTAGGAGGGAAATGTAGCATCTCCGTTCAGTTCATTGTCTTGTTTTTTTTTTGTGTGTGTGTGTGTGTGTCTGTATTCTAATGAGCTACTGTATCTTAATGCAGATATGGGGCGACGAAGACGCCAAGTTCAAACCGAAGCTTGCGCTACAAGGGACAAAACAAAAGCGGGAACGGAAATGTAGGGCAGGCCTCAGTCGAGCCACACCACGCCATGTCTGACCCTGGACTCGGAGGCTCCTTACCACAAGCAAATGTTACACAGTCCAATCAACCCTTTAGCCCTATGCATAAATTAGCATTTCAATGAGACCCATCTGTCTTTCCCTCCTTCAAGGAAATGACTAACCTCTACACGCTTTCATTAAGATGAAACTCTGCGCTCGACTTTCTGTGCGTTCATTATTTAGTTTGGAAATTCTTTATTTAGGAGACAATACGCAAAGCCTTTGCAATGCAAATATATGTAAAATTTGAGCATAGATTTCTAAAGAGTCTTTTTTCATGTAACATTATAACAATATTATATGTAAACTCTTGTCTGTACATTTGTATACAAAGTTCATGAGGACACAGTTGTGTATAATGTGTTAATGTATTACGAGAAGTTTCTGTGTGCTCATAAACCATATGACTTAAAAAGCATATTAAACTCTTTTTAATACACATATTACTTCACGAGTTCGCACTTCCTCATAATATGAAGGAAGTAAAGTGTGTTTGGCGTGCTGTCCAGAGGGCGAGCCGGGAGATCGACGGACTCTATTGGTTTGAACCCTTGCGAGGGCAGAGCTCGGCGTCCGGCTCGAACCCCGCATGCCCCCCGGCTGAGGAAGGTGTGGTATAAAGGCGGAGAAGGGGAGGAGGAGGGATGCGTAAAATGAGATACTGAAGGGAAAGGAGCGGGCTTATTTAAGGTAAAGGAGATAAGATTTGATTGGATAAAACGAAATAGGCTGATTGAGGAAATGCAGAGCCAGCCGTGGCTAATTATTCGTGCTCCCCCCGAAATTTGTTTATCAACATCAAACATATTTATGTATAAAGATATGAAAAGATAAAAAAATTCAAGTACTTTAGCAAGCTATGTAATCCATAAATCTAAAAATATAATATAACATTATATTATAACAATTATTTGGTTTACTTATTAACGACTTGCTTAGGTTGTTTATGGTTAGTTTTTTTAACTTTAGTTTTAGTTTTGTTTTGTAAAAAGTCTCTTACGCTCACTAAGGCTGCATTTATTAGATAAAATATGCATAAAACAGTAATAATATAGAATATTTTGACCATTTAAAATAACTATTATATACATATATATATTTAAATATTATATATTTTAATTTCCCACAGCCATTACTCCAATATCACATGCTGTTTGAGAAATAATTTTAATATGCAGATTTGGTGCTCAAAACATTTGTTATTATTATCAATGCTAAAAACAGTATATTATTTTTGTTGAAAACCTAACATTTAAAAAGTCTTTATTGTCACATTTGATCTATTTAATGCATTGTTGTTAAACAAAAGTATTAATTTCTTTTTAAGAATATTAGCGAGACCAACTTTTGAATGGTAGTGTGCATGTATAAACATACACATACATATACACACATGCATACACACACAACCACTAAACAACTTGATGGTATGTCTAAATGTTTTATACGGTGCATATGGCAGATTTATAAGACGTCCAAACTTTATAAACCCTTCAGGGAAAGTCTTTCAACAGTTGCTTGTAATTTCACACGACATTCCACAAGGACAGCGGCCAGTCATTGTCAATTCTTAATATATTTGCCATGTCTGCACAGAGGAAGAACGCTGTAAATCAGTGAGAGCCTTCCCTAAAGCGTAATAACACTCACAAGAGTGATTTACAAATTTGCCTGACTATATGCATTATCAACACACACTAAAACAACAGCAATGCCAATGGCATCAATACTCAGAGCTATACGGGGAGTGACATGTAGTGTAAATAAACCTAATAATAGCGTAGTAGAAAATAAAAGGAAAGTAAATATAAAACTCTTGAGGTCCATAACTCAGAAAGATTGATTAGTATGTCGTGCTAGGCAGGTTTCCAACTGCACTGATCTGGCCAAAGTCAACAAAGTCCAGGACTGACCCACACACACTGATCGCTTCTTACCGTGCTTACCTCACATGGTCTGTACACTGGGTCACAAACACTCATACCTAAGCTGGATTTAAGAACCCGGCCCGCCAAGTACAACAAATTCTGATCCAGACTGACCCCAAAACCCCAAACCCACACGTGCACTATGAGCTCACCTCAGAAAACACATCTACCTGCTCCGAAAAGCCAAGCATAACACAATTTAATCTTAGACACACAGTGGGGGTAACACAAGTTTACCTCAATCTCAGCCCCAAAACCATATTAAAAAGCCATTTATTTTATATATAAACTGAATATGAACAAACATTTGCTGGAGATATGGAATAAACTTAAGTCATACTCTGGAAACTCTTGACAAATCCATCTTGTATTAAAGCACTTTCTGGATAAGAGCGTCTGCTAAAAGCCTTAAATGCAAAAGCAATACATTTAAATCACATTTCACAGTTGTCAGTTTGTAATGAATAACTTTAGAGAGTTAAATGGGAGCTGGACATCTGAGCAAATATTATATTTGCCATATAATGGTACGTCTGGCTAAGAAAGGTACCTATGGGTAAAGTGGGGGTCAGCATAACAGCTATATCATGAGCTCTTCAAAGTTCTGCAATGAAATGAGAACAGTTGCACATTAAATACGTGTCATGTCATTTTCTGATCACTTATAATCATTTAAAATTTATTCCCAATGTGATATTTTTTTGTAAGATGCAAAGCAAAGTTCACATAAAAGCACACAGTTAATGAGCTAAAAATGTACGACATTATCTTATCACTTTGAAAATACTTCTCTTAATCAACACCATCTTGTTTTCCACTTAATGTATGTAAGCATACTTAAAACAAGATAAAATGACCTGAGACTTGTTTACAGCCTAACATTTATGAATGTATTGCTTATAAGTTAGTTGTCATAAGTTTACACTTTAAAACTTGGCAACCGAACAAGATACTTCACAATTATGTGCAACAAACAAGTCTCAATATCATTAACAGAATAGAAGAGAGAAAGAGAGAGAGAAAGAGAGAGGAATCTCATGTTTCTTCTCCTCGTCTCCTGTAGAGTTTTAAAAGAGATATCACAAACTGAACTTAGATTAGCTAATACGCCATCATCAAAGATTTCAAAAGGGGTTCAACATATTTCTGTTCAAATTCTCCCAAGAACAAATTATCACAACACAGTTATTTCTCTGTACTCTGATTGCATGCCTCAATTTTACTTCTCTCAAGAAACTGTAGGAGAAACATGAGACAAAGTTGATACCTTTTGAATAAATCAGAACTGAGAACTCCATTATGTCTCCTGAGCCATGATAGGGCAGCCTCTGAGCTATAAAATGTTCCTTAGCACAGCCATTTGCTTGTCTAGGATCTCTTGCTAGTTTTGTGCTGTAGTCCTACGAAACAAGGCCAAAAAACTCCTGAAGTTTATCTCCTGGGAGCTGGTGATTCCAGCATTCTCTGCTTGCCTGGAGCCTTTGTTCGATTTCTTAATTTCCTTAATGTAAGGAACGCTGATGCAATTACAAGAAAGCGTCTTCTTTTTTCTTTTCTTTTTTCTTGTCCCTTAGTGTGCAATGTCTGACCAATCAGCAAGCACGACAGGGGTGAGAAGGATGATGGGACATTAGCCTGTGGTTGTTAGGCAGAATTCTCCTTGAAACAGTTTTAAAACTCTATTATTCATGGATTGAAAGATTTCAAAGAGCTGGTGACTTTTTTTATTATGGTTTATTGTTCTCACAGCCCCAAATAACGCATTTAAATAAGTGACATTCAAATTCTGACTCGCTCATTTTGCTTCTCTCGCCTTCTCCCTTTTTTTTCTGGAGTGCATGATAAGATTCTGTTTGTTTATTTTGCTCTGTTGAGGAATTGCCTATGTTCAAAGACTCTAGGCATGTTTAATCAGCCCACACACTTCTTGGATTAAGATATACATAATTATTCAGATCATACATATGCATGAGGCAGAGCTGTTGCATTCAAACTGGGGTCTAGATGCATGGTGTCTATAATGTCATTGTGGTTCATTAACAATGGGGAGAGAGAGAAAGTGAGCAAAATAAGTAGGCAATAAAGAATTGGATGGAGAAGGAGAGATATGTAGAGAGAAGTGTGACCCCTGCCCGAGGCATTGCTTCCTTTACAGTAATCCAACAGGAGGATAATTAGGGAGAAAAACTTGTTAAAAGGGCTGAGGGTACACACACATACGGACACACACTTGTTCATCCTCAACCAGCCCAACCAGCTGTCTATTTCTAAGTCTTCCAACACTGGAGGGCAAGCCATATGGGACAAAAGAAGTCATCCGTGTTTATTAAAGCAATATTACACCAGCAAAACTGCAGTGTGCAAACTGCTTTTACACAGCAGTTTAACTGAAAATACGTAAATAATTAAAGAAAACCCAAATACCATCCTCTGTGTGGAAATACTTATGGCTGGAATACACTACATGGCTGTTGTTCAGGTTTTTCAGTCAGAGTCGGCCTGCAGATTTCACAGAAAATCACATAATGTACGACTTTTTTTCCTTTTTTGGCTCTAGACTATGATTCCATCAAGTCTGGGGATATCAAAGATGTTAGATAATGAAGCAGTTTTCCTAGCAATTAACCACATTTTCTTTTTTTCTTTTTTGGCAGTTGTGTTGATAGTCAGTTGTAATTAAAAGTCTGAAAGTCTGTGATCCTTATTCATATAGTTTCAGCAATTGTATGAAACCTTGTGTTTTAAAATCTCTTTTAAAGGTTGTGTTGAGTATTCCAGACTAAAACCCCATTGATTCAAGATGTACTATTTCTAGACAGTATAGCCTACATACAGTTGTGTATTGTAACAAAGTAATTTTTTGGGAGTATCTGTACGTTACTTGAGTTTTTATATTTCAGCCAACTTTTACTTTTACTCCACTACATTCCCTAATTAAAATATTTTTACAGCATCGTCTGCAAAAATACGGTAATTGTTGTAATTATGAGCAATCTGACAGTAGGATGTATAACAAAATCACACAGAGAGTGCATGCGCGTTGATTATAAGTCTATTAAAACGAATCGGTTGAATAAATGATTCAGTGATTCACTCAGTAACACAGTCAAAAGTTTTATTTCCAAATGAATTGGTTGAATCTGACTCATTACAGTCACTAACTGTCACCAATTGGTGGTTTTAATTTCATGTTTTAAATTATTTCAGATATCAGTTCTTAAGGTTTTATGTTAAAAACAAAACATTAGGCCTATGTATGCATCTGTAAATGCAGTTTAAATGCATCCATGTTCCCTCTAAGATACATAAATTGTAAATACATCTAAATGCTATTTCAGATGCAGATTCCAGAGGTATTTTCCAATGTTGGAATGAAATACGCTAAGTACTGGATGAAGTGTTACCCTTTCAGTCGAATCACTTCGACGTTACATATGGGATCTCGCATGAGAGACCGATCGTCTTCGAGCCGTT
>JAUMHE010000063.1:10856778-10910105 GCA_032359235.1 Enteromius mattozi | reverse complement strand
CATGCGAGATCCCATATGTAACGTCTCCGTTCCCTCCTTCAGGGAACGTGGGTTACGTTCGTAACCTAGACGTTTCTTATACTTACCCAAAAATACAAAATGGAGGAAAGAGTTAAAACTGATCACAATCTTACTACTCAAGCTGTATGATTATTATAATTATTTTTGTATACATCTATTTGCTTCTTTTCCATTTTGCATTTACTTGTACTTTTACTTTCAATACAATTTAAAAAAATACTTCCCTTTCCTACATACAATAAATATCACATATTTAAGACTTTTACTCAAGTAATATTCTAAATAGTGACTTCAGCTTCTACCAAGTAATTCTTTGGTAAGATATCTGTATT
The DNA here is from genome assembly GCA_032359235.1 of Enteromius mattozi. NCBI lineage: Eukaryota > Metazoa > Chordata > Actinopteri > Cypriniformes > Cyprinidae > Enteromius > Enteromius mattozi. The sequence goes on along the minus strand of JAUMHE010000063.1, from coordinate 10,909,752 downwards.
TTACTTGAGTATGACTTTCAGGTATTTTATACACCATTGCCTACATGTGTCCAAACATTAATTTGAAATGGCAACAAACAGCACTATTGTATAATGTCACTTTTATGATGCAGTTTTATAAAACAAGAAATGTATATTCTTGACTTATTTACATTTTAGATTTAGGCTAGTTCTTACTCTGCAATGCAAATAGTTCCAAATGACTCCAAAGCAGTACAGTCACATTTTGTTCATGAGTTTTTTTTTTTTTTAAACAAATTGGTTGAGTTAATAATTCAATGACTTTTTTATAAATTCAGCCAACGTTTTAACAAATGGAAAATTTAATGACTCACTCATGAAATCACTTGTCACCACCTACTGGCATAACAATATTCTGCAGAAAGACTCAAAATTCTCACCACTAATACGCAAACTAACAGCGTTTTAAACACAAAGTATAGTTATACAAACAAACATTTGTTTATTTATTTATTTTTGCTTTGTATGCAAATATATGAATGAAAACGGTTTGGATTAAATTACAAACTTTACACAATGTCATAAAACTTCATGATAACCTTCACAGTTTTTTTTTGGAAGCACATATGTTCAGCTGAATTGCACATATATCTGACTTTAACAAGACTCCAACACACAGCACAAGCAATGACAGGAAATGACACATCATTAACTGAGTGCCTGAGCTTAGGGTTGTAAGAAATAGAGAAGGAAAGAGGGTGAAATAGAGAGAGAGAGGGACCAAGACGGGGAGAGGGGGCCCTCGCTGGTTAGAATGGCCCGGCTGGAGATCCAATAAAAACATGGCAGCCATAGCTAATGTGATTCCTCTAGTGTGAGTCAGTGGTGTATAAATATCCAGGAAGGACCCCTTTCTCTCTTTCTCTCCTACTGTTTCTCTGTCTTTCCCTCAGTCTTTTGAGTATCGCAGATTCACCAGATTCACAAATCATCAAAAGGGCTTGCGTTCGAATTTTATGGATATTTATTTGATGCTTTCATTTCCTCAGCTTTGCCGTGGAAGAGATGGAAGTAAGTGTGTGATGTACACTGGGCAAATTCCTCACTGCCTTTATTGAGCCCAAATAAATTGTGTGAGTGCATTTCCCAAAGCACTACATTTTCAAAGGGACTCCCCAGAGGCTATGCAGAGTTGTTGATAGCCTGCAGATCTCTGGCTGTTAACGGCTCTCTTTCTCTTTCTCAGAAGTGTGCAAACCGTGTAGCCTAGTATACATACTAGTTACGGCATTTGAATAGGATTAGCTCATTAATTTTTCACATAATAATTAATGTTTAATCTTTATTTCTTCAGTTTTTTTCTTTTCTCTTCTTCAAAATTGAAAAAAAGAGAAAATATATTACTGAAAACACTGTGCTTTTTGATCTTTTATATGCAGCTACAATTCATAAGGGCTGGGTTTTCAAGCTTAAAAAGGATAAAAAACACAACAAAAAATGCATTAAAAGTCTTGTTAAGTCATGATAGCTACAGGTAAGAATTTTCTTTATTTTTATTTACTGAAGGTTTTGACATCTCTTTGGCTTCTGCATGCCTGATTCATGAATTGATTATTATTTCTATTTAAAACTATTTAATAACTGACATGATAATGTTTTTCAACTTGATTGACTCAATGATAATTGCATTCATATTAATGAGTTAAAAAAACATATATAATAAAATAGTATACCATATAAATAATAACAAACAAACAAAAAAAAATAATAATTGTTAATTATGCATTTGTATATTGTAATTGTAAATTAAGCATGGCTGGTAAAACTATTGTTAATCAGTATTAACAATTAAATATACAATATCAACCAATATATATTTCCAAAATCCAAGTTTTTTTTTTTTTTAAGTATATTAAATAGGACGTATTGTGTCAATTTTAAACATACTTTCATCAAGCTCATGCACTCTTTGGGTTTTGAAAGCCTCAGTCCTAATTCATTGTAACTGCATGAAAAAACAGTACAGTTCTTCAAATTTTTTTCTTTTTGTGTTCCACAGAAGAAAGAAAGTCTTATGGGTTTGAAACAACATGAGGGGTAGCAAATGATGACAGGATTCTCATTTTTGGATGATATATTCCTTTAAAAGCCCTCTCTTTTCTCTCTCTCTCTCTTTCTCACACACACTAAAGCACTCACACCGTGCGGTGCATCCAAGCACACAAACTACTAGTGAGGGTGTTTGTTAAAAATGCAGCAACATGATCGTGCTTTGTTTTCAAATGGTCCTCTCTCTTCTGCTGTTGCAGCAAGTCGTTCTACAGTTTCCTCATGCCAAGCCATTATTTCTTCCCTCCCTTGTGTTTTACTGACCTTCAGACCGACTCACCAAAGTTCCCCCTCCTCTCTGATCAGACAGCTGCCAGCACTCACTGCTCCGAGCTCAAACATGTACTACACTCATGCATAGCTGGTGTTTGTTAAGCACTCATACTTTTAGCCTTGTTTTGTTGGAGTCTTTTTTACACCCTGTTTTTAGAACTGTGCAAATGACCGTACTGCCTCAAACTTTCTTGGACTCACGTTTCTTTGGCTGTGTTCTGTCTCAGCTCTTTGGACGTCCGGTTTGAATTTAGTCCAGAGGCCAGTTGAAGGATCTTCAAGTCGTTCTTATTCAACACAGAGCTCCCCGCACCCCCAAAAACACACACACGCACACACACTCCTTCATCTCCATCCCCACTTCAAACAAAGAGCTGCCTCATCACATTCTGTTGCTTTGAAACCACACACACTCTCGGCTAACCGCATATACACACACAAACGCACAGCATTGGTGTGCCTCCAAAGAAAGATGGAAACATGGAAAGCAAGAGGTGGGGCAATGGAGGAAAGCCAGAGGTTAAAAGAGAATGTGTTTTTCTTTACTTGGATAGGCAATTTTTTTCCTTCTGTTTTTCCTTTTTCCTTTACCAGTCCACCCGCTCTGGCTTAGAGACTAGCTTTGGCTCTAGTGTCTTCGGCCTTGGTTTGATCTTTGTGTGTTTGTGTATGTATGCAAAATACTGAAATTGGCATTTTTTCTTTTGCAAACAATTCTGTGAGGAATTCACTTAGAATGATTTTGCTTTCGTAAAGCAGTTAAATAATAATAAAAAAAGTATTTCATTCTCGACTGATGTTCTGTTTAGTATGAATGTGGGTAGTATAAAAGATATTTGGATGCACTACATCCACGATGTTGTCATTGTCATGCGACCTACCAATGTCAGTTGTATCGCTTTATTGCTATCCACAACTTTCCGTCTTTTGCCTCATGGGATAGAAATGTTCCATACTATATAGCGAGTGTTTTTTTGAATGAATGAATGAATGAATAATGACTCACTGATTTTCCATCCAATGATAATAACTGCTAAATTATTTCAGAATTTTAAACAGTACAAAATGTAACTTTTGCATTTAACACCTGGCCAGCGGTTAAGGTCAGCAAATAACTACCACACTCAGAAGTGTCGCAGCTGTTTAATAAATTTGTCCCTATATGTGATTCATTTGCTTTTCTGCGTGTGTACACAGCTGACAGACTAAAGCTTTTACCGACGCAGGATTCTCAAAAGCTTGTCAGTCCTTATCATTGCTTCTAGGGATAAACATGACAAGAGCAGATGTACATTCATGAACTGGCTTCTGTGCTTTATCTCCTCCATGTTCTCCGGTTCTCTCTCCCCTCTTTTCTACGCTCTCTCCTCTTTATGTCTCTTCTCTGCATTCCTTCTGCAATTTTATATTTCCCCTCAAAATGTATTCTTTTGACATGTTTTGAAGATGAACAGAAAATTCCTCTTGGCATGCAAGTCTCTGTACAGCCCATGTCAGAGTCTGTTAACACTCTTGGCCCTGGATCTATATGACTGACTGTCTTGTTTATCTCTCTACCTGTATCTTTGTATGTCTCTCTTTCTCTCTTGGGTGGCTGGCCATGCTGACTCTGTCCAGTCTGGGCATTAGAAACACAGCCTAACAGCTGCTTTCAATTATTTTTCTTTCCCCTGATCCGGCAGCGCTGACTGGCTCTCCTCTCCTTCAGGTTCAGCCCTCACTCTCACACTCACAGCTAATCTAATCACTGTTGGACAATACTCCACATCAACTACCGCAAATTCTCTTTCTACAAAATCCAGCTCAATCCTAAAAAGGGAATCATAATTTAATGGTTCTCTTAATTTAACTGATAAACCATAACGCTTGTAAAACATCTCTTTTAGTATGTGTAATAATAAAAAGAACAATAATAGAAAAAAAACACACCTTCATCTCCAAATTATAATAACACATCTTGTGTTATAATTTTTGTTATGTCTATTATGTAAAGAATAGACTAGGTCAAATATTCCCCCTCGAAACGTGACTGGGCTAGTTTTGGGCTCGTTTTGAGTAGCAATTGGGCTGGTTTTGTTGGATAAAAAAAATTTACCAAATAAGGCAAGCTTATTAATCAGATTGTCAATTTATTTGGTTCAAAATAAGCCAGACTAAGTAAAATAAGCCTGGGTTCTTTGATAAACTTGTTTTATGAAACAGACCCCTGGTTTCACTGTATGTTATACCAGTGGTTTTCAATCCTGTTCCTCGGGATCCACTGCTCTGCAGCTTTTGCATGTCTCCCTTATCTGACATACTCATTTGAGTTCATGTAGCTCTTTCTTAATGAGCTGATGATCTGAATCAGGTGTTTAAATTAGGGAGACATGCAAAATGTGCAGAGCTGTGGGTCCCCAGGAACAAGTTTGAAAACCAGTTAAAATACAAAAAAACAGGATCATAAGAGTCATTCCTTCAGGAGTCAACAAGACTGGTTGCGCTGTACATTTTTGATTTACAGAGAATTCTCTACAGAGAACATTTTCATGAGAATCATTCGTTCAGTAGTCGTCTATATAGCCTGGTTGCGCTGTATGTTAGAACCAAATCATAAGAGTTGGTTTGCCTAGCTGAGCTGTATAATTTTTTATCATGCTCTAAATTCAGCAGTAGCATTGTGGTGCCACTGATTAGGTTGTACAGGAAACTTTAGCAATTCTGTCAGCATTAGTGAAAGAATGCATGTGTGAGACCCCTAAACAAAACTGACCATTAATTGATTTTTTTTTTTTTTTATTCTAATGGAACCGTTTATGAAAAACTTTTCAGTCCGAAACCAAACAAATAGAAAGCAAGTGACCCACAAAATGTCCTGTCGTTCATCTAACTGTCTCTTCCTCTGTTTTTCTGAAAGCTCTTGTACCCCAGTCGTTTGTAGAGATCACCAGCTGGGATGTGGAAACAAAGCAAATTAGCCCAATGACCTTCTCCTTACTTTCCTGATTTAGACCATTAAAGCACTGAAGCATGCCTTTCCTATTTTATCTCTTGGTGTCAGCATGTCTTTGCTGTTATTCTAATTCTCATATTCTGTCAGACTGCACAAGTTAAATTAGTTATTATCAACCTCACACAGAAACAACTGTGAAAGCTCCACAGATTTGAAGACAAACACTCACGCATGTTTGTTTATTAGATTTCTTTTTTTTTTTTTGCTAATTCACATTGAACATCACATTTCATATATTTCCACAAATATCCATTCAAAATTAGTGATTCTCTTTGGGCCCATGCATGTCATTTTTGAAATTTCAATAAAGGTCTCCCCTCCCACCAATACCAAATCTCTAGTTCATGCAGCTGTATTTTTCAATTATTAACCTGCAGAAAACTAAAGCTTGGTTGCTCCAATAGCATGATATACACAATGGCTTTCTCAATGGCCTGGAAAACACTGTAAACCACAGTGGTTTCGCAGATGAACTGAGAAAAAGAATCTCTCAATAATTCAACATTGTGAAGTTCACCTGTGATTGTGCAGCAGAGGAAAAAATGCACAACAGTCCAAGGACAAATCAAGACCTATTCTATGTTTATGTGTATCCTCCAAAATCCTACCTCATACAAACAACCTACCCACAAACAAGCAAGCATATATTGAAAGTCATTTCTAATCTGATCAATTTGGGCTTGTGCTTAGACAACGAGCCATATGCATTTAATTTAAAGGAATAGTTCACCCAAAAATGAAAAGATATTTTTTTAAAAGTTTGTAACCAGGCAAAAACCAAATAAGTCAATGGTGACCCAAAACTGCCTGGTTTCATATTTTATCTTCCTTTGTGTTCATTAAATCAAATCAATTCAAACAGGTTTGGAACTACTCAGAGGTGAGTAAATGATGACAGAATTTTTATGTTTGGGTGAACTATTCCTTTACATCCATAAATTTACTATGACAGATCACTATATAGAAATAGTACCAATGCTAGTTGATCTGAGAATACTTCCAACCCTCATAAAATTCAAGGTGCACATGGCTTGTCAACTCTTTGCAATGTTGTTCCTTTCCATCAAACAGATCAAACAATCTAACAAAGTCTTTTTGTAGCACTTTGATACAGTGGTCTACATGAAAGCATCTGTGTAACTTTGTGCAATCCACATGCTTCTACTTTTAGGTTTCATCAAGTTCTGAGATGTGGAGATGATACATGGTGCTCAGGGGGTCGTCTTCCATCTACAAAGAGATTTTGATGCATGAGCCTAAATCCCCCTCCCACAATCCCCACGGTTTTTCTGACCACCTTTCCTCTCCACATTTCTCTGCCGCCTACATTCGGCCTCTTTTCACTCCAGTCCCACATTATCTTCGGGTCATTAAAAAGCAGCTATCAATTATTCAGATCCTGCCTTTTAAACATGAAAAAAAAAAATCAAACATATTAGCAGGATGTTCTTTTGGCTAGCTAAAGGCATTTGAATATTTCAGTGCAGAGGAGTTTTAATATCTATATTTTAGCTTAAGCTCAAAAAGCTACCTCTGCGAGGAAACTTTGGGGGAGCTCATGCGAGCTTTTTCTCTTGTAAGCGTGAAGAAACGCTACATAACTTCTACGATTTCTGGAGGCAAATAGGGGTTTAAACTCTCCAAGTGTGAATCTGTTTTTCCTCTCACAAACATACCTCATTATTTTTCATATATACATTCAACATGATGACAGTAAATGTATAAGGGGCTCTCGAAGAGGAATAATCCTCACCCCCTCAGCACTTACAGACAAAAACTTCTAGGTGAAACTAAATCTAGTTTCCTTTTTAAAAAAGAGAACGTTTTAGAGCCAAACTTGGGGAGAATTTAAGCTGACTTTGCAAAAGTAATTTTTTTACTGTAAAAATGTGCACACATATATAATTGACTGACAGTTCTTAATCGCACTAGTGTGGAAATGTGCTGTAACTGTGTACAGATGTGCTTGGAAGCATCACATGCCCTTAGTTAGATGTGATCGGCCCCTTGGCAGTGGTTTCTGAGCGTTAATGTGCACAATCGTGTGTGTGTGTGTGTGTGTATGTGTACAGTCTCTGAATTTAGTGCCGTTTCTAATATAATACTTGGCTGCAGTCTCTGCCACGGTAATTAGCCATTATCTATGCTAGTGGTATTAATATTCCATCTTTCCATCTCTCTCTCTCTCTCTCTCTCTGGTTCTCTCATTCATGCTGGAAGCAGTTTTTCTCATCTTTCCAAGACCATTCGAGCAAAAGCTGTTTTTGTTTCAAGTTTCATATGGTTGAATTCATTAATCAAAAGAGAAAAACACAGCACAAAGCAATTCATTGTTTAACTTTGCTTTTAATCTAACAATTGGTTTTGTCCAACAAAACTTAAAAGAGACAGACAAAATCTCATAAGATCAGTAGCAAAGTTTATCGCTATCTTGTATCGATCAGTTATAAATACTTGTATGTTAAACTACTCGTGTGTTGATGGAGACAAAGGTATGGAGAGGAGATCAATGTGCACGTGTTGTTGTAACAGAGACACGAGGAAAGCGATAACACATGTTCATTGCTTGGTTTCCTGTAGTGGTTGAATGAGAAACAGACATGTAAATAGCTGAATTGCCTGTTCTGTAATTCATTGATTTAATACAACACATTAAAAAGCACTGAACTTTCTTTTGACAACATTGAATGTGTTTAAATAATCAATCAGCAATTGTTTATTCCTTCCTTCATTGTATTTATACATTCTACAGCTTTTTAATAATAATGCAGAACTCAATAAAAGTATTTTTGCTATTTCTTTTTTTTTTGTTTTTTGCTGAAACTGAAATAGATTCTTCATTTACCATAGAAACATTAATCTAATCTCTCAGGAAAATGTCTAGGTCATATTTCAACCAAAATCAAAAGAAAGAAGTTGAACTATTTTGCACAAAGAACATTATATCTGGTAATTTCATGACAATTAAGCCCACATCCTCTCCTAATTTGCACTAATGTACTGCAAAATAAGTAATTAATACATGTAATATTTAAATTATACATTTTAAATATCACTAATAAAGTAAATAATATGTTGTTCTCCTTTCAATTTATGCAATCAATCAATGTTATTTTTATTATGAATTATATTTTACTTATTGTTTTGAAGAATCTAATGATTCAGAATCACCACTGAGAAGACAAACCTGAAATGTCCAAATGTGTAATTTTGAAATTTAAAAAGAACCATCAACACAATATATATAACCTGTAATAGTAATATAATAGTAATATATACCAGTAATATAACCTGTACCATAACACATTTAAAAACTATATTTTTTTGCTTGCTTAAACTTGTTGTTTGGAGAACTGTCAAAAGTGTGTTTTACAAGAAAAAGGGTAACAATTTAATTGAAGCCTTTATGTATGATGCATTATAAAGGGTTTTTAAAATGCATTAGAAATGTTCATAATGTGTGTTGTATTACATTATATCCTGTTGTAAATAAGTATAACCACATTTAAAATGTATAGCGTACCAATAAATTGATAAATGTTAAGATGTACTAACAGTGGTTAGAATTATTCATGAAATTGTACAATGCATTACAAGGTACGTTAAAAAGCATAAATCATGCATTAAAAATACTTTTATAATGCACTGTACATAAAGGCTTTTTTGTTTGTTTGTGTGTTTTACCAGCAATTTGAAAACAGAGTGAAAAGCATTTCTACTCTGAACATCTACTGAACCTTTTAGGCTTAGATTATTTTAGAAGAGATGATCAGTAGATAAGTAGAATGCAATAGTTGGACTATGTCGGTAGATTAGCATGAGCTACGAGTTATGGTCATTCCTCTGAGAAATTTGTGCTTGCTGGAACGCATGTCCTAATTAAACAATTGAATCAGATGGCTAATGCTGAGCTGTGTTTTGCTTGTTTGTTTGCTACCCTCAAGCCAATTACGCTTGGGCTGTGTTACTTGAACATGATGTTAGCCAGGCGGACTAATTAAATTGGTGAGCTGGTGTCCCTGCGAGCACAGCAGTGTTAAGAGTGATGCAAGCATGCAAGCATTTTTTTTTAACCAACTGCATCTGCAACTTAAATGACCAAATAGTCTATGGCCTGCTTTTAGTTGTGCAACACAAGCTATTCTGCTTTTTGGACCCAGATGGTTGCAGAGTTTAGCAAAATGGCTTACTTCATTTTAAGGAGGCAAAATAACAAAACTTCTATTCCAAGATCATTAAATGATTTTTCTGCATGTTATAGCTCATTGTACTTGAGACATCTAATGTGTGAACAAACAAGCTATGTGCAAAAATTCTTAATTATTAATTAGCAAGTCTTGTTGCTGTGGAACAATGTTGTACAAAAGTTTAATTGCCATCTGTGACATTTGAGCTCTGTATATCATCGCACACAAACAAAAAGGTAGGTCACGCAGAAATACAAGAACAGATGATAGCTGTGCACCTAAAATAGTTTAATGTTGTCTTAATTGAACTGTAGTAACTATCTTCATTTTGAGGAGCCTGTTCAGAAATATGCTGTAAAACTATTACTTGTTGTGTTTTCAAGCATTCTTAGAAAACCTAAATGATTTACTATATTAGACTAGCAATATACAACAGATTACTGTATCCCACAATACACTGCACTGTACTAGACCTTTAAACCATTGACTACCAAATTTGAAATGTTTATCACTGTAAAATTATACTGTTTCACATATTATTATTTATTTTTTTTTATAAATAAGCAGTACATCACAGTAAGGAGTAAGCAGCAATATGCTTTTCTATATCAGCTGGACGTTCATTCCCAATTCTCTCGTTTTTGTTGTCTTGAGCCTCGTTCTTTCTGCTGCTCTGTTTCTCCATTTCACTTGTCTTGCAGATGTCCTGCAGTGTGACACTCTTTGAACATAGCTTCATAAAACTTGGTGAGATGTTGTTGGGGAAAGTGAGAGACACACAGTGACACACTGCAAGACTCCAGTCACGGGAGAGCACAGGTACATTTGACAGCAGCAGGTTTTCTCAGTCTTTTTCTCTCATTTCCTTCTGCACAGCAAAAGAGAGACAGGGAGAGAGGAGGAAAGAGACAGAAATGACTCATTGACAGAACTGGAACTTTTAAGCACAGACTCCACAAACACGTGCATACACACATACACACACACACACATATGCGGGTGCTTCTTCTGGATACTTTTGGCCCTGTGGACCTTTATGAAAGAGATTTTTTTTCCTGTTACGTAACACTTCCATCACAGTATCGTTTCCACCATCTCAAATACTGCATGGCCTTCTATAATTGAAATGAGAGTGAAGCAATGACTTTTCAAACATGGTTGGCATTTTATACACAAATATGTGTTCCTCATACTAAAGTGTAATCAATGCAGATTATTTCACAATACTGCATGTACAGGCACACAGGTGTAGTTACATCCAGGCTCTTTAAAGGAATAAAGACATTTTCACAGGGAAAAGGGTCTTATAGATTATGAGATCAGTTTCACAGTTTGCATTTTTATTATTCTTATGTTTTAGATGCTAAAAGGGAGAGTGCTTTCAAAGTCCTGCCCACTTCCCCCATCAATATACAAGAAAGGCGGAGAGGTCTTCAGCCCCGCAACCACAGAATCCTAAAAGTCATTCACTTGATGAACAACCCGTAAGTTTTGTTTTACTTTTTCTACTCTAAGGGTGGCTATATATCCAGAAGTCCCTTCTTCTCATCAAGAACAGCAAAAACAGTGAAATTTTGACTATTTATATATTTTATTATTTACAATACCATAACTGTCATCTATTTGAGTATATTTTAAAATGTATTTTATTCTTGTGATGTCAAAGCTGAATTTTCAGTATCATTACTCCAGTCACATGGTCCTTTATAGATCTATATACACATGATCCTATACTATATATATATATATGTATATATATATATATATATATATATAGCCACAAAAACACACAAAATATTTATTATTATTAATATTATTTTGAAAACAGCTGAGTAGAATTTTTTCAAGTTTCATTGACGAATAGAAAGTTCAGAAGAACAGCATTTATCTGAAATAGAATCATTGTAATGTCATCATCATCCTTGATTCATAAAAGTAATTTCTATAAAAAAGAATGTATACTGACTCCAAGCTTTTGAATAGAATCATTTTACAAAAGCTTTTTTTTCAGATAAATTATGATATTAGGGTGTTTAAAAAAAAAAAAGAAAGAATCAACTCTGTTTTAAATATTAATAACAACAATAATAATGTATTTGAACCCTTTCCTACAACTATCACAATACAAAAAAAAAAAAAAACACAGCTGTGGATCATTCACAGTATTAAGAATCAAGGGGATGTAAATTTCAAGTCAGTACTAAAAAAAAAAAAAACAACAACATGCATTTTGTATGATCCCTCTTATTTTTTTTATAAAATAATTAACATTTGTTTAGTAAAATAATTAACATTGGGCAGATTCTGAAAGGAGGATTCACCTTAACTGTATATGATTATACATGATTTCCACAAAATACACTTAACTTGTTAGTTATGTTGCTAAACTAAGTGTTGTGTTTATTTAATTACCAGGAGGGGACCAATATGGTGGAATATTTGCAAAATGCAGAGACCAGTGATGCCTTCCTTCCTGACATTTTCTGCTTGAGGAGACAAAACAGCGACATCCCAGACCTTCGCCATTGTTTCGAGCCATGCCATTAAAATGGACTCTTCACTTGAGGCTTGTGATCTTTGTTCCAAGTACTTTTTATGTTTACCTTTGTTTCAAGTCTTTCTTTTGTGCTTTATATTAACTACACTAAGCAGTGTCTTTCTACCTGAGAATCTCTCCAGTATATCATATTGATGGAAATGATACTTTGTGTGTAAAGTAAAGATTAGGGATCTACTGTTTGACCCAGAATGCTGGGTTGTTTATTTGACCCAACCAGTAGGTCAGGTTAACTGTGTAAACTGTGTTTACACCGTTTTGTGTTTTAAAGAATGTTGTACAAAACCTTTTGTGTTAATTGTGCCTGTAAGAGAAGGATGTCTTGGATGAAATGTCTGACTGCACTCATTCAAAAATTGTTTTTTTTTTTTTTTTAAAAAAAGTGAAAACACATTAAGTTGCATTTTTTTGTGTTGTCTACTTGTATTACAGAAAAATAATCTAATATAATATTATTAATATAATAAAATAACATTTTACATTTCTTTGTGATCATTATATATTTATTATTGCTTATATTGGTAAACATAAATGTAGCAAGGCAATAAGACAATAAATAACCCAATTTTTAGGTAATATTTAACCCAGCAGTTAACCTGACCCACTGGTTGGGCCAAATAAACAACCCAGTATTCTTGGTCAAATAGTTCAACCCAGCACTTGGGTCAAAACAACCCAGCGCGTGTTCTGTCCCATAGTTACCCAGCAGCTGGGTTAAGGTTGGGTTATTTTTCAACCCAGCCTTTTTAAAGTGTAATATGAATAATTTTATGTAACTTAAATACATAATGTCATTGTCAGAAATGCCAGTATAAAAATATATTGTCTCCTTGGTAACCACATTTGATAAAACATTATTAGAGGAAAGACTGATGCATGAAAATGACACAACAACTAAAGAAACACTGGCAATTTGAAGGAAAAAAAGATTTTAATAATTTTCACAAAATTAATGAATAATGAATAAATGATTTACAATTAATGCATGCTATGTTTAAATGACCATAGTTCTAAAACATTCATTTTTTTTAATACAGATTTTCATAGATTTAAACATAACAAGTATAAATAATAAAAGGACTTTTAAATAAACAAAGTGCCTTTAAAGTTTCCAGGACAGTTTTATTGTAACCTTTATGTAAAGAAAGTTTTAATCTATTTGGTTTCACAAAAATCAACCTCTGACATAAGTTAAAGAAACACCCACAAAAGTAGCTGACTTCAATCAAGAACTTACTGTGTGGTTAGATTGTGGTTAGAAGGTTACTGCTGTGGTTGTAAGTCAAGTTACGTTAAAAAAAAAGAAGTCTAATGCCTCAGCACACAACACAAACAAAGATAGAGCTTTTCCAGTCAAAACAATACCACTGTAACAGATCTAACGGCATTAAATTCCTCTCGCCATGTCTTTTGCATGCAATTTAATATCTGTGTGATGAGGAAACATACCGTATCACTGATTCACACATTATTGCTGTTGCAGAGGAACAGCAGATGTGTTTCTGCACAGACAGGCAAAGGTAATGGTGGAGAGGTGTATTTTTAGATGGCATGTTATAATAGCCACTACTGGTAAAAATGACATTTCCTGACCACTCGTCTGCCATGGTACAGAGTTTTCCCCCCCCACACACACACACACACACTTTGCCATCAGTAGTGAGAACAGAAACTGATGTTACTTGCAACTGATCTTTTGCCTCCCTTCATCATGTCCCTTATTCTAAAAAAGAAGAAAAAAACTGCTTTGCTGTAGATGCCTTAATGAGTATCTAATTGAAGAAAACAAATGAACTGAAATGGAGCCTCATAATTGATCTATGTGGGAATGTGGGATGCTAGGAAGCAACTACTACTCCTCACCTGAAGCACACACACAAAATAGATTTTTAATACAGTTTGATATGAGCATGCTGTTACACTAATTAAAGAGTTATTTGCCAACTAAGGCAGGTTGTAATACCAGTTCATCCATAGCAGGATAAACTGTACAATCTGTACTTTCTATCCCCTTACCCTAACTCTGCCCCTAAATAAACATCAAACTTTCAGCTATTTAACAAAAAAAAAAAAAATTTTAAGCCGTTTTCCTCATGGGGACCAAAATATGTCTCCACAAGGATTTTGGATATTGCCATCTTTGTGGGGATATTTTGTCCCCTTAACGTAGAGTATACCTAAACCACACACAGACAACCACACAACTGAATCAACGTGTCTCTAATGCCAGGGTTAAAAAATAATCTATTTTAAAACTATCATTTGAAAACTGTCCTATAATAACAAAATTACAGCAATAACTCCAAAGACAATAAAATGAAACCAATTTAACCCAATTTAATCATTGAACACTAACAGCAAAAATATCTTTGGTAATTATCTAAGATTAACTTCGTTAAGTGCTGTGGAAAGTTGCTGTATAATTCAATTAAAGCAGGTTTTTATAAAGTTCATTTCCCATGTGTAGGATGAAGCATGAGCAATTTTTTATGCATTAGAGAATAAAAGAAGGCTATTATGAACTACAACTTCGTCTGACGACTTATTATGTTCTGTGCATTAGTGAGCTTTATGAATATACATAACTCAGTGAAATTCTATGGAAATAATTTTTCCACAATTACCATTTGTAGTAAATACACATGCTGAGTATGAATGGGCCTTTATTCTTCACTCTTCTTCTCATAAGTACACTTGGCCTTTTTTAAATTCCAACTTTTTTATTTTAGTCATGGGACAGCCACATTAATCAGTAAATGTAACCATTGGCCTCCAGTGGACTCGAAACACAAATCAGTAAGATTCAGATGATAAACACTGCCTCAACTCCCCTCCACTATCAGATCAGTGATTTGCTATCCTTCAGTCAACCCACAGATCCTGTGATCTCCCAAAGTGCTACCAAAGCCAGTCCCTCCTCCTCCCCCCTCCAAACATCATGTGCTTGGGATGCCTGACCCATCTTTCCCCTGACAGAGGGAAGGCCAGAAAAAAAATGAAGGGAGTGCATGCATGTCTTTTACCAGTGGTTCACCTCTCACATGCTTAGCATTCTTCTCATTGCCAGTTAATTTTTACTGTGCCCTCCTAGCGCAGTTTTATTAGATGTGTAAAAATAAGAAAACTGTTTATATTCCTTGATTCATTCCATTCAGTAAAGTTTCAAGCAACAAAGAAGACAAAGCATTTTCCACCAAGCTATTTTTGATGCCAATTCACGTCTTACGTTATGACTTTACACCGCTAAGTAGTCATGCTTATATTAGATTCAACCCAAACTTCATTAACTACTTGTCCTCAAGTGGAACTAATCAAATTTTATCGAGGCCTGGGGAACGCATTCCGTTTCTCAACCAAAACAGAAACTAAGTGCTGCAATGAGACCACAAAAATGGTCCTAAAAGCCTTGCAAATGTTATTTAAAGAAGATAAGCAGTGGTACCATGTCAGTGCAAAAATATAACTGCACTAAAGCACAACAGCTGGCTTTGTTTGGACATATGCTCATGAGTGCTCTAAGAGCAAGCGATGGCCTCTCTGGAAAAATAGGAATGTAGTGGTTGGTAGCTGGTTGTCAGCGCAACATCAGAAGGGTAGACGGATGGTATCACCATTCAGAATCCTCAGATGTGCCATCAATTACTTTTGTTTGCTATTTCTTTCTCTCTATCTTTCATAGACACACAAGCCCCTGACCTCACATACACACTGGCCTGCAGAAGGTAAACCTTTTTTTGCTGAGTTCAGCAGAAAAACCACAATATCCTTGTGGGCCCCTGACACAAGCCATTGAAAATCAGAAACAGAGACAAAAACCTGGCCATAATAAACTTCACACTTCTTTGGTTGCACATGCATTTCGATTTTTGAGTCAATTGATTTTTTTAAATTGAAATTATTTATATATATATATGTGTGTGTGTGTGTACAGTATGAGTAAATATGCACAGTATGTATATATAAGAAAAATGCAACTACATTACATTAGTTGCTGCTTAGTTTTTGATTTGACAAATTTCATTTATGGCTTGCTGGGTCACATTTGCATGAAGAAAACAGTGTTGTGTTATCTACAATGTTCATTTTTATTGGTTAATTTTAACTACAACTTTTATGCTGTCTGAGTCATCTGAAGTTAATGTAAACTATATATATATATATATATATATATATATTACATTATATGCATCTGAATTGTAAGTATTAGTGGGTAAATATATCACATAAAGAACTACTAAGGAGTATATTTGATTTTTATTATCTGTCCTGGGTCACCAGGTGAGCCAGAACAGCCACTGGTGCCCAATCAAATAAAAGCACGCCTGAGACTGCTGTATATGGATGAGTCTGTTTTGGTTTATAGACATCATAAAGTTTGAGCTTTTTCACCCCGTTTAGTTATCACCAATAACTCAGCCTTGAGCGTGGTGTCATCACCCTCTTAATTACTAACAGACCTCTTTAAAAACATTCACCAGCTATTCTTTCTTTTATTGTGACAAAAGACAAATACACAGCTTTGTTTCATTACAGCAGTCACAGCAGCCACATCAGCAAAAGCAAAGAAGAGAGAAACACATACAGAAAGGAATGTAGAACAAAAAAGTGAGTACTGGAACAGGAATTTAATGAAAGAGTGGCTTCTATTATTCCACAATAAACACTGTCGACATCACCGGTACATCTCTGAATTTGGGTTTTCATAATCCTGAATTCAAGTTCCAGTTCTTTCTGAAAAAAAGGCACACATTTTTATGGAACACTTTTTTGTGCACTTGAGACTATCAACACACTATCCAAGACCATAATATATATAAAAAATGCAATTAAAATAAGAAAACTATTACATTGACAGGGTGATCAGCCAATCACAGCAACACTGAGGCACTGCCTCCTCTCACATGATATTTTGCATATATTGCTATTATCCCCCTTCACATTCATGCCACACTTTGGTATCTCAAAGAGAACACAATGAGCTCAAAAGAGACAAAAGAGATGCTGCCTCCCTCCCATTGCTGTCAGACGGTGTTATTTTAGAAAAATTAGTGCTCTGTATTACTTCTGCAACGTCAATTATTTTCTCATTTGCTCTTCAGATAAAACACACCTGGTAGAAATAAATGTTTGTAAGAACGAATCAAGTGATGAGAGGGAAGCACAGGTGGAAAAAAAAAGAGTGAAAGAGTTCATTGTTCTTCATCAGATGGAGGAGAACTTTGGTTTGTTTAGAGTAGAATAGAATGGTCCACTCATGATTTAAGGAAAAGGGGGTGGGGAATAACAGGAGATGAGATACAGCTTCTAGACTATGTTCATCTTCAAACACTTCCTATGAAAATATCCCCAGCTAATGCATCAGAACCCCACTATGCATCCAGATGTGAGTGAGAAAGAAAAACTAAGAATGGCCGAGCCATGTAAACCGCTGGAGAGAGTGAGAGGGACAGAAAAAAATGCTGAAAACATGCCGTCTGAAGACATTTGGGTTTGCAGTTTCCAGCTGAGAGTTCAGACAGCAGATTCTCTGGGTGTTCTTTATATGTGTTCAGAGAGAACTCGCTATGGATGCCCTGAGACTGGAATGGAGGAGAGTGGAGAGTTGTAATTATGCCTCCCCCTAAACAGCTTGTAGGCTGCGAGCCAGAATGCCTTCTGTGAACTGCAATTGTGTGTGTGTGTGTGTGTGTGAGAAAGTGTGTATACCAGTGGGTCCGCCAGCTGGACAGATGATTCAAGGGCCTTTAATATCCTGTGGAGACCCTGTTAACACATAAGCACGTGTGCTCACATTCAGACACAGACATATGTGTGTGTACTCCAATAACTGCAACCGATGCAGATCCTGTTACCAAAAAAAAAAAAAAAAAAAGAAAACACACACACAGAACAACACACTTTACTTGATGATAAATTGAATGCAGGGATTATTGAGACATTTGAGATAAACTAATGAACTTAAAGGAATATTTTGAGTTTAATTCAACTTCAATTAATTTCAACCTGGAAAACGTCTGCAGTGAGCCACTATAAATGTAAGTAAATATTCCTTTAAGTTAGAGTTCGGCCAAAAATTAAAATTCTGCCATTATTTATACTCACCTATGTGTCATTCCAAATATCTATGACTTTTGTTCTTCTGTAGAACACAAAAGAAGATATTCTGATAAACGTTTGTAACTAAGCAGAAACCAAAAAAAATTATTTAATACTAGAACTTAACGACAGATGCAAACAAGTAATGAACTTTAAAACAACACTACCGAGACCGCATTGATCCAGATTGCTGTGCATTTGCTGGCCAGTTTGTGTGAGCCTGTGGGTATGTGTATACATATATATTCATAGACCTACTTTGTTAGGCACATAAATCTGGAACTGTGCAACCCTCTCTCAGCTCTCCACCATATGGCAAGCATGGGACTTGGTGCATTGCAAGGGCCACGAGAGACAAGAAGAGGGAGACAGAGAGAGATTGGTAGAGTTTACTTTGTGCAGTGTGTGTGTCTGTGTGTGATTGTGTGTCTGAGTGAGTGATTGAGTGAGCTGGAGACAAGGAGGGCGTTCTGGAATTGATTTATCACCGTTTGGAACAGGAGGGGTGTGTGTGCATGAATGTGTGAAGGGATTGGGCTTTTCTGAACTTGCGGAGTGCCAGACTGACAGGATACTTACTATGCTGTACCCTAGAGAAAGAGAGAGGCAGAAAGAGATAAAATGAAAAAACAAGCTTTTAGATATTCACACAATTGAAATGATGCAACTCCATTCAGATCATTATTCCTGCATTATACATCACTGCTATATTAAATCTTATTCTAACCTAGATTTCAAACCTGTATGACTTTATTCTGAGGAACACAAAAGGCAATTTTTTTCTGTTTTTTAAATCTAAAAGGGTCCACAACATTGGGCCTATTTCCTTTCATTGCACTGAAAACAAATATAATCTTCTTTTGTGTTCCACAGAAAAAAGAATGTCATACAGGTTTGGAATGACATGGAAATAAATAAATAAGGATAGAACATTTATTTTTGTAGAAGCAGTCTGTTGAGTAACTTACATTTTAAACACAATGTTGGTTACTGAAAGTTACCGCTGTAACATGAATCAACACACAAGTGGCGTTTAATTCCTAAATGATTCATTATATTTAAACAAATCAGCTGAACAAAGGATTCAATGACTAGCTGAATTACATTCACTTCTTTTACCTTCGAAATAAATCAGCATTTTTTGATGATTCAGTGACTCACTCATAAAGACAGTCATTGTTTTGTTCCTGAATTAATTAGCATTTTTAATGAATCGGTTGAATGAATGATTCATTGACTGGAGTTGAAAAGTGCTGCAACATTTTTTATATCATTGATGTCCATAGCACAAACATTGTGGGACAAGTTTCATGCCATAAGTTCAATGCTCATAATAATAGCACCACTATTAATTGCTAAACAGTCCACTGTGTGCCCTCTGTCCGAGTTTGCACTATAGGTTTGTGAATGTGGATTCTATCTCAGCCCACACTACCGTAATCTTCCATCTCTTCATCCTCAAGGGAGGCTACAAAAAGCTTCCCACTGCTCCCTCTCACATCATTACTGTGCTTTGAAAATAGAGAATCTAGAAAAAGCGTTTAATTCCAGACAAACTGATACATCATTGCACTTCTGTAGGCCACAAGGGCTCCATTGATCGGCTTGTTTTCAAGGCAAGGAAGGAAAGTGAAAACTGAGCCACTCTTTTTTTTTTTTCTCCTCGTTCCTCTTTCAGAATTCCTTTCATATCCTTTAATCAACACTCTCTGATTTTGCTGAGCAATAACTGGAAATATTCATATTCTATTTTATGTTCTATCTCATTTATCATGCTTCATGTGCAATAGCTCTAAGTACTTTGAATGCTATAGCAATTTTGTACATTTTCACAGCTTTTTCAATAAAGCTTGCCTCTGAGATAGAGAGCGAGAGACAAAGCACATTATGCTACACTATTTTTGGTTTTGCACTATTTTCTTTGTCTATCGCTCAACTCCGGCAATACAAATGCACAATTATTAGTCATGCCAATAAGCCGCATTAAAACTGAAACGGATACACATAGAGAGATTACACATTTGCCCAACAAAATGTCATCTTCTCATATTTATGAAGAGGAGCTTTTGTCCTTGTAATTCCACTTCAGTAATACAACATCTAAGAATTCATACTGCTAAAATGATACACTCATTAATTATTGAAAACTATAAAAACTATTTGAGTAACATGACTAATGATGGGGGAAGAAATATATTGATTTTCAAAGATGATGTTTCAGCAGTGAGACTGCTAATTACAATCACCCATTTGACAAACAAAAGACGTGCAACTCTCTAACTCGCTATTTCAAAACCGTACAAGCTCATTAGCGATGAACATTCAACCCCAAAAGCAGAAAAGAAACAAGATCTAGTAGTTGTTG
The DNA here is from genome assembly GCA_032359235.1 of Enteromius mattozi. Classification (NCBI taxonomy): domain Eukaryota; kingdom Metazoa; phylum Chordata; class Actinopteri; order Cypriniformes; family Cyprinidae; genus Enteromius; species Enteromius mattozi. The sequence continues at coordinate 10,889,212 of JAUMHE010000063.1, read as the reverse complement.
TCATTCAAATTAAACTGTACTCTTGTTTCCTCCCTTACACACACTGAGGAGAACAACAAAAGATAACAAGATCTTTCTAAATCATGTTAATGACTAGAAGTTTGCCCTAGCTTCACAAAAGAAACAGCAACCACGATGATGAAAAATCTCATGTCAGAGCTGTGTGTGTGTGTGCACGATAAAGTGATTCAGCAGCTTTTGTTCCACACTCTTTCAGCCTGCTGTCCCTTTACTTTCAGGGTGTCTGATTGGCGGCTGAGTGGGAAGTCAAAGGTCACGTGAAGTCTGACAAAGGGCCCAGGCCAATACAAAAGTTACTAAGTGTGTCAGATTGGGAGGGGGTCCTGAAGGAGACCCCTGCTTGGTCCCCTAACAAAGAACCATCAGCATGTGAACAGCCACGAGTGTCAGCACTCCAGTCCGCCGCTCCATCCCCCCATAGAGGGCCTCTCTCATGGCATGCCCTCTGTCTCTGCGGGGGGAGCTCACTGGATAAGCGTTAAATCACTGGCTGGCATAAGGGACCGTGTGTGTGATTCGGGGTAGGGGGTTTGCTAAATGCGACGGCTGCTCTGCAGCAAAGAACAAACCAAAGTGTGCCTCTTGTTTTCTTTTAAAAAAAGATCTGGGGAGGAATCGGGAACACAACATGAAATGTACAAGAGCACAGAGAATGCGAGTCGGTTAATTTGGCACTCAGATGTGAAGCTGATGGAACGTTTCCAGCGAAGTTACAAATAAGGCTACTTAGTTGTGCATCTAGCTTCAAAAAAAAAAAAAGTCTCAGACTATGAAAACTATGTGACTACATTCCCTAGACTGGTCATTGGTGGCCACACACTGTATTGAGAGCGGCTCTGAGCTGACCAGGGACAGAGTGAATGAATGCCTCAAAGCCATTTAGCCTCTTAACAAATTTAGTGCTTAAACAATGCCATCCCAGCCTCATCCATCTCATCATCCATCTTAAACCTGGCGTGCACAATTAACGACCTCACGTAATGACTGATAGCCAGAACCCACACGGCCCACTTATTACCGCCACTGTTCACTCCTTAAGCTATTCAAATAAAGAGACTTGGCTTCTTTCTCTATTCTCCTGTGTCTCCTCCGCTTCTTTAGTTACAGTGATGAGTCTCGGGGGTTGTTTGGGTTTGAGTCAACTGTCAACAAAGCCCTGAAACTACAGAAACTGGAGATCATTAGCAGCCTTTCTGAAGCTGTTCTTAATTATCAAACCCACACTCTGATTTAAGCTAATTGCCCATTAGCCAAACAATTAGCTAACTTGCTAACACTGACTAGTGCTAAATGGATTGAGAAGATCACAAATTCCAGTAGGATAATGTGATATTCAGTTCTTCTGACATGAAAAAGTAATGTTTTTATTTGTTTCTTTTTCAGCAATTATTTTGCAATTATGAATAAGATGTAGCTCTTAAAGGAACACTCCACAATTTTTTAAAATAGGCTCATTTTCCAATTCCCTTAGAGTTAAACAGTGGAGTTTTACCGTTTTCTAATCCATTCCGCCGATTTCTGGGTCTGATGGTAGCACTTTTAGCTGCAGCTTAGCATAGATTATTGAATCTGATTAGACCATTAGCATCTCGCTCAAAAAAATAACCAAAGAGTTTAGATATTTTTCCTATTTAACTCTAGGGGAGTTGGAAATGAGTCTATTTTCAAAAATAGTGGAGTGTTTTAAGACAGTAATGAGCAGTGAAATGTCTTTTAATGTATGAAAAGCTATTGCATGGCCAGAACCTCTTGTTTGCTTTATCGCTTGTACTTTGGGCATTTAGGGGAAAACAAAAAAACTATACATATAACACATATTCAATGTTGTTGTTCTAAAAATAAAACCTTTTTTTTTTATGTGAATAGATTTGCATAAACACAAAGTGAATCAAACAGAAAACATCTCAAAATCTGTTTTGGTCTTATACAGCTTAAGAGCAGCCTTTAAAAAATACTCTAGCAACAGCAGGATCTATATGGTATTCAATGACACATACTTTCCTGGATTTTCAAGCCTTAAAGCAACAGACACTGATTTCCTTCTAAATCCACAAAATGCCTGGACAGACAGATGGAATAATGCGTGAATGTTATGAATGGACAGACAGACGACGAAAGAGTGCTGAGGTCGGCACATATGCGTTCTTAAGCTGACCCACAGCCAAAAAGTGTTTGGATTAGACGGAATGGGGAGACGATCACTTCCTCTAGCTATAAAATTATCCTCTTTACCCTCCATTGGAACCAGAAAGATAAACACACTCCCTGTTTTTATAGGTGTGTGTGTGTGTGTCTGGACTTTTAATTGAACCCATTAGGAGGAGAGATAGAGTTACTTGGCTTAACTCAGAGGGGGTTCTGTCACTCCCTGGCTTTTACCATAAAGACATTTTATGCAGGAAACCATCACAGGCTATAAAGCGGGAATTTCTGTTTTTATAATTAGCAAGGTGTTATTTAAGAATATGTCTGTTTATTTCTTAGTTCGTTAATGTATTTGTTTCTCATTCATTGCTGATTGCAAGGTTTTCTAAATACACATCCAACCTATTTAGTGCACGTGGAACAATATTTCCTTTGTCTTGTAAATCACATTTAAACCTGCAGCGCTGAAGACATTCATTTGATACAAAGTGTAATCTGGGGGTTCAAATCTGCAGGTGAGAGTCTTAAACTGCTAAAAAATCCAAAAATAACATAAAGGGAGTGTGAGGAAGAAATCGGAGAGTACGAAAAAGAGAGTCAGAAAGTAGCGGGGAGAGAAAGTGGCTCTGTTTCTTTGTGTAAGGCGATCCTTCGCTCATAAGAGTTTCCACGGAAATCAGGCTGACATTGTGAACACGTGGCGCGCTGCCGTCCCAGGCTCCCCAAAAAAGACCCCCACACATCTGCCAAGTCAAGCAGACTAAGCAAAGCTGCAACAGAGGGAAAGAGGGAGGATTTAAATCTATTGCATACGGAATGAACCCCTTTCTGAAATATGTCACCTTTGAGCCCCCACATGCGCCGAAGTCACCGATGCCCCAAGAAGTGTGCGTGCCTTTGTGCGCGCCGAGAAAAGAAGTGTGTCGAGAAAAACGAACAATAGGTTGCTTCTCCCCCCATCTCCGGCACTGTCATGTTTTGTGAAGTCGTTCTCAGAAAAAGCCTTTGAACTAAAAAAGACAAGTTATTCCTCCACGTTCAACACAAACACGGAGCGAGGAGGTTCCATTTGTCAATACGCAGCTCTCTGATAAACTGAAGGAGAAAAAGAATGAATTGTTTCTTCTTGAAATCAGATAATCAGTTCAAGTTATGATGATCAAAAACAGAAGAGCGGTGTTGGTGTGTTTTGAACTCTAAAATAAAAACAGAAGAGCTTTTTCCGAACGTGACATCAGATAGGCGCAGGTTAGCGGCATGCAGACTGGAGCAAGGTATCGTTGGGCTACAAAAACAAGTGATCAGGTGACAAAGTAACAGCTGCCAGACGGACGGGAATCGGCCTCTTACACACACTCTGTTGTGCAGACACACACTTGCTCTGTCTTTTTAGGACAAAAATCAGAAAACAGAACATTCACGTTTTTGTGGCTTGTGAATGTGAGCCGAGTTAGACTGAATATCAAACAGCTGCTTCTCTAAACGCTGGGTCTCTGTGTTTTTTGGTCAATTGCCAATGCTGGTCCAGTTCTTTCTTTGATTACATTAATTCTGAGATATTAAAGAGAGTTCACCCAAAACTGAAAATTCTCTCACCATTTACTCACCCTCATGATGTTCCAAATCTATGCGACTTTCCTTCTCCTGTGGAACACACAAAAATATATATTTTGCATCATTTTTGGCACACTGCCTACTTAGTATGTTTAGTACACACTGCAGAGAAAATACAATCACAATGCGAGAGATGAAACTGAAGTTAACTTACATACTGCACTCTTTAAAGAGTCATACTGTATAGATATATTGAGCATTATCTGATGTTTGGTGTCAAGCTTATCAGTGATAAGGGCAGATTATTGCTGACATATCTCTGATGAGCCGATAAACCCATCCAAATCAGGATTCCCTGATCCCAACAGCACACTTTTCTACAGTGATGCCCAGAAATGGCACATAAAGAAGACCGAAAGATTTCAAACTCTTAGGAATTCAACGAGCTGCTAACAAAACATTTGAGAAAATTAGAAGTGAATTTGGTCCAATACCTTGACACAAGTTCAGAAAAAGAACTTATCAAGAAGCATTTCATACAAGGGATAGTTTACAAAAACAACGCAAAAAATACCCTAATTTCATCTGTGGAACATGAAGACGTTCTTTTTTATGCCCATTGAATGAAAATCAGTGCGGTTCAGAGTTGTTTCGGAAAGAAGCAGTTAAAACATTCTTTAAAATATATGTGTGTTTTTTTTACGGAAGAAAAAAATCAAGCAGGATTCTTCTTCTTCAGACTATTCTTCTTGGTTTGTTCGAATTGGAATCTTTTTAGAGTGAACATGGAGATTGTGGGAGGGCAGATTTCTATCCATGACTCATGTGGAAGAAATAAATCTTGCTCAAGTAAACAGAAAGTGCATGATTGAGATCAGTAAACTATTTCTAAACAAACGCACGTGTGGGTACCTAATGTCCCGAGAATGTGTGTCTTATTGCATAAACCTCCACCTCTTCTTTGTACTCAACCCCCAAAATGTAAGACACGCGTTAAAAATAGGTTTCATGACGGGCGCATGCCGAATGCTTGTGACCTGCCACGAGCCGAGAGAAAGGCAACGGACAGAGGAAAGTAAAATACAGCAGGGACGATTTGCAGAGCAAAGAAAGAATGGTATGAGAAATAAGGAGGAGGGGAGAGGAGTTGTCACACAGGCGGCAGATGCTCGCGTGCCTTTACAAACACCCACGGTGCCCTCTCGACCCGCGGCGCCGGAGCATTCCGCCGTGATTCCCCTCCTCCCTCTGCGCTCCGCTTCCCCGCCGGTTTCCACGGCCCTTCTGCGAATTGCGACGTCCCACCTGCCATGCTCCATTGTGTGCGTGATCCTTTTTCATTTCAATGACAAAGTTAATTCCCCCACGCCCCCTCCCTATCCTCCAGCCCGGGGTGACTTTACGACCACAGCTTGAAAATGCATCTCAAATCCTCCTGTTCACAAAAAAAGCCATCTGATGAGAACATATGACGCCTCCAGATTTCAACACCCGCTCTTATTGTAGGTCGTGTATGCTTAATTGGGCTGCTGCTGTAAAACTATTTACTTGATTACAGTCAACTGTTTGGTCACTTTACGAACAAAGTAACACATGACAACGTTTTAAAATAAAAACTTGAAGACAAAGACTTAATCAATAGTTTAAAATATGACTGCGTAATTTGGCTCTCATATGAGACAGCACAGAAAACATATAGGCTATTCGCTTTTTTAGAGCTAGGCTATACCATGCATTTAATTCTAGTATGTAAATGGCATAAAGTGATTACCATCACAAGTTTCTCATGCGCATCTGCTTCGGCACATGCTGCGTCTCTCCCTTATATGGCGTGTGAATAAAACCTCCCACTTGTTTAAAACGCACCGACTTGAACTTCTTTGAGCGTGCAATGTGATTAGCAAGCAATAATTACATTACATTTCGAGGAAGGCTTTCGCACTAAAAGTTTGCTCCGTGGATAAGAAACAGTAACGTTCATAAGTAAAACACGTGATTTTGTTTAAGTGTGACAAACGCCTACGGTTTAGATTAGAAGAAAGCTGTAATCTGCGCTTTGGCTCTCTGGGAGTAACCATTAAATGACAAATGCTGTATGATGACATATTCTTGACGACATAATGAAAACACAAACTAAAAATATTACTTATGCTTACAATAATCAGTGATTGATGGGATGTAGTCAGGGTCACTGCTGTGTTGAGCAGGTTCGAAGAGCGCAGCTTCAGACTTCAGCTGGCCCACGACAGATGGACAGCCACGGGTCACAGGACCAAATTTCAATGCAGTCTCACGGTGTAATTCCACACAGCACACTTTCTGTTGATTAACGCCTCTAAAAAAATTGGACTACACTGAAAATCTTATTGTTTAAACACGTAAAAAAATACACGCGCGCTGCAATTCCATGCCTAAACAAGGGTATAAAATGCAGGACGTGCAAAGGATCAGATGCCTTATGGATAAACTTTCCAATGTGTTTATTTAATAATAAATACACAGAGATTCCAGACAGCAGAAATTCCTGGTGTGTATCGTGAAAATGTGTTTCTCACAGGACTGACTGATGTAATTACTGGTTTGAGTTTTCTGGACGTTCAAACCAGATGGCCGTGAAACTTCCAGAAGCTCATGTTTGCTTTTTGTTTGTGGGTGAACGCGCATAATGATGCTAATGCGGCAGAATCAGAGATGGTGAGTCGTAAAGTGGCATTGTGCACCGTGGGGGTGAGTGTGACCTCTGTGAGAAATCACATTGACTGCGGGTTAAGGGAGGCTGGGGGAATCCTTTTCACCGCGCGCGATTCGCCACGCGCGCAGACTCCTCCAGCGAGACACAATAGCGCGCTGATATGCTCTCTTATATCCTCCAGTTACCCTTCATCCCCAAAACTCTAGCTGTGGTTTAGACTTTAAATAATAAAGTTCGCTGTATATAAAAAGCTATAGTTTCAACTATAGGTTGTATAGTAGTTTACTATATTGTAACTTTTAGTTTTTATCTGTTTTTATTTAATATTATTATATCATAATTATTTTTGATTAGTGTAATACGTAAGGGCATTATAAAAAGTTAATTTTCTGCCTTTTTAAGTAATGTGAAAGTGGTGCCAAAGTGACAACTTGAAGTAATCGACCACTTTATTTAATTAAAGTTAAATGTCAAAGAAAACTACACTGAAACTCTAAAAACGAATCAAGTAAATAAATGGATAGTTAGCAAATATGTTATAAGGATGAAAACATTTCTACAGTGGCATCTTGGCGTGATACCAGGTTGGCCGGGGTGACACGAGAAACATTGGCCTTGAATAAATGTGTCTTTTTTTCTATTGTTATGGCACACTTCTGAAACTCTGTCCTCCTCATGGCGAGATCTGCTTGCCAGCTCCACCTCAATCACTGCTCTTTCTTTCCTCCATTCTGCCTTTTCTTTTCTTTTCAGGGATGTACAGCCGTGGGGCGAGGAGGGGTGGCTGGAGTTTGGAGAGGGTGGGGGCCACAGTCTGAGGTGGGCTGCAAGGGGCCAGTCAGTGTTTTCAGAGTCACAGACAGAGCTCACACACACACAAGGAGCTGCGCCTCCCACACACCCGCGCACCAACTCACACACAGTCAGACGAAGAGGAAAGTGGATGTGTGCAGCAGCATTACCGCGTCCTGATGCTTTCTTCGAGGCGCTGAAAACGCACACAGAGGGCAAGTGCGAGTTCCTCGACTTCATATGCATTTTGCTTGAAATCTATGCACAATATCTGAGGATTTATCATGCTTTAATTTACATCGAACAATCCACCAGCCAGTTTTCTCTCTGCGTGGAATAAGTACTTTGCGCACGGCATCGAAGATGAGAACAACTAAACACTCCAGCGACAGGAATGTACTGTTTTGCAAGACGCTTCTGAAACTTATACTTCTGGTGGCCGTTGCGCACAACGTTTCGGGGAAGACTTTAAAATACAAAGTTTTGGAAGAGCAGAGAGTTGGCACGGTGATCGCCAGACTGAAAGAGGATGTAGCCGGTATCTTATCCAAACTCCCGAGCTCGGTGTCCCCGCGCTTCCGCGCGATGCAGAGAGGCAGCACCCCACTGCTCTCCGTGCGCGAGGAGGACGGAGAGATCAGCATCGCCACCAAAATCGACCGCGAGAAGCTCTGTGAGAAAAACTTAAACTGCACTATCGAGTTCGACGTGATCACGCTACCCACGGAATACCTCCAGCTGTTTCACATTCAAGTGGAAGTGTTGGACATCAACGACAACGCTCCGCAGTTCTCGCGCGCCATCATCCCCATTGAGATATCAGAGAGCGCGTCTGTGGGCACACGCTTCCCTTTGGATAGCGCGTTGGACCCGGATGTCGGGGAAAACGCGCTACACACCTACTCGCTCACTCGGAATAACTTTTTCAAAATCGATATCAGGACGCGCACGGATGGCGCAAAGTACGCGGACCTTGTTGTCATGAGGGAACTTGACAGGGAAACACAGTCCAGCTACCAACTACAACTCACAGCGTCAGACTCTGGCGTGCCGCCGAAATCTGGCTCAACTCTGCTCAAAATCAGCATATCTGATTCCAACGATAATAGCCCTGCGTTTGACGAACAGGCTTACGTGGTCAACCTCCTGGAAAATTCACCACTGGGGACGCTACTGGTGGACCTGAACGCCACAGACCCGGATGAAGGCAATAATGGCAAAATAGTGTACTCTTTCAGCAGCCACGTGCCACCCAAAATCCTAGAGACCTTTAAAATTAACCCAGATAATGGCCACATCACTCTTATTAAGAAAGTTGACTATGAAACCACCTCTTCATATGAAATAGATGTGCAAGCTCAGGATATGGGTCCCAATTCCATTCCAGGCCACTGTAAAATAATCATCAAAGTGGTTGACGTCAACGACAACAAGCCAAAAATCAACATCAACCTTATGACTCAGGGCAAAGAGGAGGTGGCCTACATCTCAGAGGCCTCCCCTGTCGATACCTTCATCGCATTAGTGCGCGTCGATGACAGCGACTCGGGTCTAAACGGTGAGGTTGTGTGCCGTCTCCATGGCCACGGGCATTTTCGCTTGCAAAAGACCTACGAGAACAACTACATGATTCTCACTAATGTGTCTCTGGACCGTGAGAAACGCTCTGAATACAGCCTGACGGTAATCGCTGAAGACCGTGGCTCACCAAGCCTATCCACCATCAAACACTTCACAGTGCAGGTGCAAGATGAAAACGACAACCCTCCACGCTTCGAAAAGAGCCGATATGAAATCTTCAAGTCTGAGAACAATTCGCCTGGGGCATACCTGACGTCAGTGGTGGCAACCGACCCAGATTTGGGATCTAATGGTCAGGTGACCTACTCAATTGTGGAGAGCCAGGTTCAAGGTAGCCCTATTTCAACTTATGTGACCATTGACCCATCTAATGGGGCTGTGTATGCTCTCCGAAGCTTTGATCGGGAAGAGGTGGGCCGGCTTTCGTTCACCGTGCAGGCGCGGGATGGTGCAGGCCCAGCTTCTCTGAGCAGCAACACCACCGTTTTGCTCACTGTGCTAGATGAAAATGACAACCCACCTATCATTGTTGCTCCACAACTAATCAACCACACTGCTGAGGTGCCACTATGGCGGCATGCTGAGCCTGGTCATCTGGTGACAATCATCAAGGCGACTGATCGTGATGCAGGGGCCAACAGTGAGCTGACTTGCTCCATTGTCAGTGGTAATGAAGAGGGACTCTTTGTCATTGAACCACGCAGATGTGAGTTAAGAACCAATGGAAGCGTGGAGGCCTCGGGGCGTGAGGGATTTGATCTTGCAATCCTGGTGCAAGACAGAGGGGCGTCGATTCGTCTCTCAGCGAGGGCCGTTCTGCAGATTAGCCTTCGGGACTATCCAGAAAGCTATTCTCTGAACCCTTCAGACATGAACAACCAGTCTACTCTAGATGTGTCTATGATCATCATCATCTCCCTTGGTGCCATCTGTGGCGTGCTTCTCATTGTTATGGTGATGTTCGCAACCAGGTGCTCAAGAGAGCAGAAGGACCCAAGACATTCCTATAACTGCAGAGTGGCTGAGTCTACCTACCAAAACCATCCCAAAAAACCTGCCCGACAGATCCACAAGGGCGATATCACACTGGTCCCCACAGTTAATGGGACCCTGCCTGTGAGGGCCCATCCTCGCTCCCCTTCGGCCTCACCTGCTCCAGAGAGCCGCCAGAGCCACCACAGCCGCCAATCACTCAACAGCCTGGTCACCATCTCCTCCAATCACGTGCCAGAGAACTTCGCCCTAGAACTCGCTCATGCCACACCACCTGTTGAGGTAAAAGAACAGTTTTCAATATAAATTCAATGTGAATTATTCAATCCTGACTATTTAATTTCCACTAAACCTGTTATATTAATCAATGTTTGTTTTATTTATAGCATGTTTATTTGTATACCCATAGATTGTTTCATCATGCATAATTATCCATATATATCATTCCCTCATTCATCCCCCTCCCCATCACCACCATGGTTTGTCTGTATTTGTGTTGGCTTGCTGTCTGGTCTACCATTATTCATTTTTTATTTCCATTTTTTCTTTCTTTATTTGTCCCCCGCCCTGTTTCTTTTCTTTTTGGCTATAGCAAGTCTCACAGCTTCTGTCCATACTTCATCAGGGCCAGTACCAACCCAGACCCAGTTTCCGTGGCAACAAATACACCAGGAGCTACAGGTAACCAATCACACTTCAGCCTGTTGCCACCTTTACAGCCCATCCTACAGGGGGTTTAAAGTTCTAGTCCGTGAGAGTCTGGACACCCTGCAGTACTTAAGAAGCAGATGCTGACTATAGATGACAGCCTCATCATGGTAGCAAGTCAACTGCCCTTTTTGAATAAAGCCTTTTTTTGTTTATGCATAAACTGCTCCCTCCCTAAGAGGCTCATTTGATACTTTTAATGTGAATTAAAAATTAAATATATATATATATATATATATATATATATATGAATGATAATGCATAAACTGTCAAAAAGTCAAAGTTATTGTTAAACCTAATTGTATGTTCTTTGTTTCTAGGTATGCTTTGAATGAGATGGATAAGTTCAGCCTAAAAGACAGTGGAAGAGGTGATAGTGAGGCAGGAGACAGTGACTGTGAGATGGGGAGAGAGTCTCCTCTGCTTGGAGAAGGCTTCAGTGAGCTCTTCACTCCTGATGGACATCACCGACTGCATCCAAGTAAGCAAGAGAGTGAGATATTGAAGAAGAGTCCTTGATTTCATAATATTTCAACATTCTGTTAAACAGTTAATTGCTGATTAGACAGCATCATATATATTCATTTAATGAAGTATATAATGCACACAAATATATTAAAGAAACATAATACAATGACTATATCCTTGAAGTTGAACATTTAGACACATTTACAATCTCTCTCTTCAACATGAAACACCTAAACAGCCCCAATACTCAGATCGTTTCATTTATTGGAGAAAAACATGATTTCTGACGCAAAAAATATGCATAGTTGATCTATAACACAATCATTACTGTGACTAGAACAAGAATTGGGTTGTGAGCTGGGATGGGCCATTGATTTCTGTAAATCAGCATGTTTAATCATTCATTCTCTGCATGAGAGAGAGTGGGCTAAATGAGGGCCTGTTTTGCAAATGCACCAGATTGGGCATTTATTAACTCTAAGATGTATTATAAATGGCCTTTCAAAATTAATGGTGCTATAATCAGCCCCTAGAACATGAATGAGTAATGCCGAACATGTTCAATGAGCACTATAAGTTGGCATATTTGATTTGTTTTGCATAGTCTCTAGAAAACAAAGCTGGGTTGCCTGGAGCTGGAAAGATTTTGTTTAGTCATTTGGCTTACAATTGGTGTATTTGACTAGTTAAGGGTGTGTGCAATTTTGCATGTTCTTTTAGAAAACACCAATCATTAACTAACTTCTTCTATCAATGCTTTTGTTTTCACCATAGCGATGAAGCTGTGCACCGAAGAGTGTCGTGTCCTCGGCCACTCTGACCAGTGCTGGATGCCCCCATTGCCTTCCCCAGCCTCCTCTGACTACCGCAGCAACCTCTACATCCCCGGAGAAGACCCTCAACAGAAAGCAACCCCTGAAGCACCACAATCTGGCGAGTCAACTCTGAGGAAAAAGAGTTTCTCCACATTTGGGAAGGAAAGCGAGGAGGGAGAGGGGGAGGCAGATGATGCAGAAGACCTGTGCGGAACGACTTCTCTGCTGTCTGAAATGAACAGCGTGTTCCAGAGGCTCCTCCCCTCCTCGCTGGATAATTACAACGAGACTAATGAAACTGAAAAAGTGACAGCCTGCGCCGCAGGGGTGGGTTCGTTGGAAAGAAGGAAGGGCCACTTACCTGGTAAACCAAGCCCTGCCACTTATCAGCAGAACGTGGCGGTTTGGGCCGCTAATACGCATTTCCAAAATCCCGGACATGGCCATGCCCCCGCTAGTCACATGACAGCCCTGGTGGCTCCGCTCCCCGCCCCTCTGCCAGCTCCCATGGCAGCATCAGCTTCCTCTTCAAAATGGCTGCCCGCGATGGAGGAGATTCCTGAGAATCATGAGGAAGATGAGTTAGAGTCTGTGCTCGGCCATCTGCACGGCAAGCGCTGCGACAGTCGCAGTGAAATTATGGACGCCAGCGAGCTGGTTGCAGAAATCAACAAACTCCTTCAAGATGTCAGGCAAAGCTAAAGACTAAAGCTTAAACTCTTCATCCCGCTCTGTACAATAAAGTCAAACATTTTTATATGAGAGCGAGGAGGAGGGAGATAGGATATGAAAACAAAAACAGGAAAACAGAGACCTGCAATTGTCGTTAAAGTTGCATTTCTGGATGTAATGTGTTTTGTGAATGCTAATTATCCAAATGATGTTTGTATTTTCTGGTTTTTGGCCACAGTGTACACAATGTGAGTGTATTGATCTTTGTATTTTAAAAATACAATTTGTAGTCTTTATATTTATATATGTGTATATACCTAAGTTAAAAATGTACATAAAGCTATCAGATGTCTATTTTTATATATGCATGTTGGGAAAATAATCAAAGTCAACATGCCTTGGTGTAAATATTCTTATTTATGAAAAAAGGTTTTCTTTTCTTTCTCTTTTCAGTGGTATTGTTATATATGAGCATAATATAAGTACATGAATATTATTGAGTATGTGTTATTTGGTGGGGTGGGACAGGTACTGAAAGCATGTTTTTGGGGAGGGAGTGGTATTTATAAAGGTGTATTCTTTGTGTCAACTTCTGTTTTACGTTAAACAAATGACAAAATAAAGAGAAATGCAGATATGTCACACGTACACATCTGGTTTGACTCTTGACTGTGAATTTTACCTGTTTATATTGACATATTGTTTTAAAGTTGTACATTTGTGGGCATAACAAAAATGGTCTTCCAGTAAATTACAGAATGTGCTACTCCATTTAGTTTGAACGTTCCTGAAATATCCAGTAAAATGGGAGTGTGCAGTTGTGTTCCTCCTCTTCACAGACAGATCTGGAGAGCAGCCTTCCGGGGTAAAATAGCCATTTTTAGTCTCTCTCATCTACGCTGCACTCGTTATGAGCGCCCCCTACTGACTGAAATAAAATATATCATTAAAGCTTGCAAGGATGCAACCTGAGAGAATATTGCATACAGAGATAACTGAGGTAGAAAATAGGAAACAATATTGTTTTGTCCTCAATTTATGATAGTAAGAAATAATGTAAAGTTACGATGCATAATAGGTAACAAAAGCACAAAGAAGCATATTTCACCTAATTGGATCGCTGTCAAATAAATGAGATTCATTGTTCTAAGTAGAGCCCCCTAGAGGCGAGATAGCTGAACAGCAGCCACCCAATACCTAATCTCTCTCTTTCTCTCTTTCCTAATCTGTTCTTGATATATTTCACGAATGCAGTGCAACTGGCATCCTATGATTTTTTTTTTAAACGATGTTGTTATAGCTCAATTAAACTGTTAACACCAAGATAACTTTGCTTTCATTAACTATAAGGCATTTGGTCAAGTAACTATCTTTCACCTTCATTTGGGCTAAAGTTTCAATTCTGTTAATATACTAGTCTTTATTGCTATTTTTGTATATTTCATTTAGTTATTTACTTACTGAAGACAATTGCAAAAAAACTAAATCAGGCTTTTAAACTACGTAAACATCTTGCAAATTTGAGTAACAGGGTTAAAACAGTTGCAAATGAAAGAATGGAAATAAAATAACACATTATTAAAGACAATTTTCTGATGGTTAAGCATATTCAGAAGCTGTATTTTGTATCTCCATTCTCTTTATACAGCACACATTTTAGAGCATTTTAAACTTGCAAAATCATTTTGTGTCAAAATTACTCAGGAAATAGCTGATAAACAGTTTGGAGTTGTAATTTACCTTGACCTTTTTCATTCAGTGTCTCAATAACCAGGTTTACTTTTCTAGCAACATAACAAGTGTGTTGAAATTATGCAAAACTAAATGCATTGCGATGACATTTAAAGACAGAAATGTCTGAATGCGAGGTGCTATTTTCTAAGCTAAGAATTTCCAGACTCAAAGAAAATGAGAATCTCTTGCCCCTCCTATTTGAACAGTTGAAGGAAGAAAATAACAACTTCTCTGAAAGCTCATTTTGACATACAGAAATTGGCCTTGACTTTCAGCTTAAAAAAAATAAATAAATAAAAACTATGCTACCTTCCATCTCCTTCTCTCTCAGAGACTCTCACTGTTTTTATTCACTCTTACACACATGCATAATCCTGTAACTTCTTTACTCTTATGAGAAAATGACATGCTGTAGCCCTTAGGACGCTGAGCGGACCTAATCTGCCTAATTTTGCAATCTTTTGTGCATTGTAATTCAATTCTAGAATAAACTTTTATTGCTTTAAATGAATAATTCATTCTGTTTTTCCTTTCCTTTCCTTCCTTCTTCTTCTTCTTTTTTTTTTTGCTGTGCTTTTTTTGCATCTGGGTAAATGTGGCAAGTTACAACACACGTCGCATACAAAGTCATGTCACTCACCAGAGCTCTTGTCACCAAGCAGGTAGGTAAATTGACATAATTACTGAGGTGAGTTTCTGATTAGCTAGCGGTGAAGTTGAGAGTGTAGATTCATGTCTTTCTCTTCATCTCGCATGTCTCTATCACTAAAAATACACCTGTCTCCTTCTTCCATCATTTCAAGTCCTGAGGATAAGTCTGCCAACAGTCTCTTATCATTATCACTTTGTGTATACGTGTGTGATCTAGAAGCCGCAATAACTGTGGGTGATTGTGAGTATTTTAGAGACTGAAATAGGTTTTCGTCTTATTTGCTTCCTGAAAAGTACAAAATTACACAAAGACATCCTTTAGTTTCTATTTTCGCCCTCCCTTCGTATCTCTAAGGTGGAACATATTTCATGACCAAATGCTTTCTCCCATGATGCATTATGAAAACACCAAAACATCTGTGGCTCTTCAGTGCAGCTGTTGGCCAGAGAGCCGCCGTATGTGTCTGTGTGAGTGTACATGTGTGCTTTTGTGCGGTTTGTCTGTATAAATGACACTTTTGGTACCCAGCCAGCATTTCAGTAAAGCATGACGAATTACAAGAATGGCATGAACTGGTCTGTTTAATGGTCTGGAAGTGCCAATGACTGATTTGTTTCTCTTTTGAGGTGTACGTGTGTCATCCTAGCATGACAACCTGTCCCAATAGACTTTCTTTCTTCTGGGGAACACAATAGCGGATTATTTTATAAAATGTCTTTACCCATACAGTGAAAGTCAGTTGGGGTCCAGTGTTGTTTTGGATCCTTGTGATTTTCATTAAAAAGCAGTTAAAAAATTCTTCAAAATATCTTCTTTATGTGCCACTGAAGAAAGAAAGTTAAAAATTTACATTTTTGGTTGATCTGTCAGATTATCTTGTTTCTATACTGAATATATTTTGATATACAAAGTTATATCAAAATGTCAGAATGCAATATTTAAATACCATCAGATTAAGTGTTTGCTGTAAACAAACTGGTTGCCAATAACTACTTTAAAAACGAAAAATGTTTTTACCCATTAAAGCATCCATTTATTTCAAAATACAGCCATTTTTATTCTCCGTCAAATGAACAAGAGCAGACTTGGCATTTTAAATTGGCTCATTAATTCTTATCTAATAAGTGTGCATATTAATGTAGAGCTCTTGAGTCAGAAAGGTTGCGGCGTCTTCCATTCTAGCTTTTGGGGTCATATTTGTTCAAAGATCTTTTACGATAAACAAATTGATGAATGGTTTAGTTACATACTCATATCCGACCTCTGTTCTGGAACATAAAAGTATGTTTAGGATCATTAATTTAATGAGAATTGAGAGAACTTCTATCAGAGATATCATTGTGGGTTCTGCACACTATCATTGGATATTAAAAGTTTCATTTAACTATTACTAGTTATATTTAGTAATAGTAGTCATTAATGCCAGGTACACTTAAAATACTTGTCACTAGGTCAACCTTTTAAAGGTTTAAGGCCTTAAGCATACATATTAATGTACTAAAATTCACCTTTTAGAGGTAGATTAGCTAAATAGTTATTACTTAAAGGATATTATACTACAGTGACAAGCTGTTGTGTCTGTGAAGATGCAATTTGCACATTTTCCCTCCCCCCGAGAGTCTATAGTGCATGCCAGTGTGAGAGGCCAAAATGTTGGGCACTATGACCTTGCAGCGACTCCTAGTCTTGCCTCCATGATGAAAATCTTTTCCATATAATTATGTGCTTAGAAAGCAGTAACACGCATAATGTATGTATGTATCGGCATTTAATTGAGCACGCAGCTGTATGACCTGAGACCTCATGAGACAAACATTATTGTTCGTCGTCCATAATGCATGTGCCTTTAAACGCTGGCATATATGCTGACACCAGTATGTTTGACGGAAATAGGTGTGTGTGTGTTGTGCATGTCTAATATCACAGGCTCTCATTTTCACCACTAGATGGCATTATTTCTACAGATGCCCTTACTTTCCTATGCCAGACATTCCATTAATATGCACATCCAGTCAGTCATTACCATTGGCTGGGTTACTTATCAGTTCATTAAAATATATAAAGCTGCCCTGCAGACCAACCGCATGGAGATCTATGGGATCCCTGCAAGCTGAAGAGCAAAATCAATGCGGTCATTCCATGAAAGGCATTATTGATATAATATGCTTATATTAATAAAAAAGCAATTCTGTCGATATTAAAAGGTATGGTTTATGTCTCTCGCTGTCAGTAAGATTGACATTATATTCATTTGAGATATGGCCAGTAGGCAGACAGCTGTTAATCTTTGATGTCGAGGAGGATGACAGGTGATATTCCAGAGAGTTATTCAGCCTAATGAGAGACAAGCTAATGCTGCACAGTCTAAAAAGGCATGTATCCAAGCAACAGTGTAAACAGACTTCAGATATATGTGCAAATTATATAGATATGTGCATATATACTATGTGGTGAATGAGATTTTTATTTTTATTTTTTGCAAGGATGCATTAAATTCATCAAATGTGACAGTAAAGACTATTCTTTTGAACTGTTTATTCATCAAAATTGTAATAATGTTTCACAATATATCTGTTGTTACTGTATTTTACTTTCTAATAAATGCAGTCAAACATGTTACCGACCTCAGTAACAGTAATATATAATGCCTATGGAACAGAAAAAGATACAATCTATTCTATCTATCCCAGTCAAATCTCTGTGGATGCAAGCTGCCAGAAGACCAAATACCAAAAAGAAGGGGAAAGGTCAAATAAATCTAACCTCAAATCAAATCTTACACTAATTAGTGTTAAACCCCACACACATCCTCTCCAATATCTGCACGTTAAGATTGTAAAGTCACCGGGAAGAAGACATGTGCTTGTTCAAGCAATGAATAAACTCCATCGACCGTGAAATCTCCTCTTGATTTCCTTAAATTAAGATTTACCTATACTGCCTACTAAGACACGGCTTAGTAAATATGTCACTCTTAATTAAACACACCGTTAATTAATAATAAACTCATCAAGATGAGTCATTTTGTCAAAGCCTCCAGTAAAGGCCAAAGTTCAGAAGCGAAGAGTTAAAGGATCAAACAGCAGCAGTTCTCCTCGATTGTAATGTAACCCACATCATGTTCTAGTCTCGCACAGAATTAACAAATTTGCTGACCTCAGTGACCCTGATCAGCAATGACGATCGATGTTCCACAACAGCCATTCGCGAGGCAGTGGCCCCTGTGCGACCTGGCAAAAGCAGAGGCATTGAGGGAAATGAATTAGCACTCGTATCCTGTACAGCAAAGCTCTTCACATGGCTGGCTGCAGTGTGCATGTAGATAGATAGACAGGCAGATAGAAAAATAGAGGGAGACATAGTTCATTGATCCCTAAAGTGAATTTCAGCATGTATAAATCTCAGAATTGTAACCGCATCAAAGGTAATCTGACTGGGAGCTAAAATGTGCTGAGGTGGTCTTTGTAAGCCAGCGCGTGTGTATTTGTGCACCTTCATGCATCGCTTCAGTCAAATAACTGGGAGGAGTGCAAATAAGAAATGATAGGAAAAAAGGATGTTTCCCATCGGTCCTTGTGATTGGTTATCGGCAGCTCATTTGTACATTAGCAATTTAATGCAAAACAATTAGACCTGCTAATATGAGGTCAGATCACAGGTTGAAAAATTTTGCTTGAAATGACATGGAGGGTGAGATTTAACATTTTCATTATCACATTATCTTCTCTCTCTTTGTCAAACATGCTGTTGTATAACACTGTTTAAATTCAAATGCAAAATGCAGTGCATTGCAAAGTGCCATGTGATTCCGTTTAAACATATTTTTGACGCCTTGCTGTAAATGTACTCTGATTTTAAATTACCACCTTTAAATTAAAGTATTTCTAGGTAAATAAACCTTTTTTCGTTTAATTGGAATAAAGAGTTATTTATTTCTCTTAAAATGCCAAACTGGCAAAATGGGGCAAATTTTGATCCACCACATGTGATTAGATGTAATAACATCATTCTTCATCCTATTCTGCTGCCATTTATAATAACTTTGTATAAATATGTTTATTTATACCCCACATGCATGCGGTAACTCATTATTTATGCTGCGTGTGGGTGTGGGTAAACATTTATTGAGAGATAACATACAACTCAAACAACGAGCGCATTTGCTAGCTTTCTATTTCCTGTTTTAAACAATATTCGCTGCAAACTACCACTGGAAAGTTTTATTAGTCCAGATAGAAATGAAGGTTGCGGAGGCCTCGCAGTGCCCTGCTCTTTGTTCATATGAGTTTACGTTTTCTCCTCACGTCGCATTAGCAAGCCAACAGCTTCTTCAAATCTGTCTTAGTAAATGAATAAGAGAAAGCTCAAGGCCCCCATGCGTTCTTTGGGTATACCGGAATCCCTTTTTGAGGCAAAAGCTAACGTTTATTTCCACTGAAAGCAATGGTACTGCTTGCGGATATGTCCATTTGCACTCCTTTTGATTTTCTTTGAGGTAAATGCATCCTGGAGCCAGCCAGGCCTGTTTGAAGCCCTCATCATCGACGACCTAGAAAAATACAGCATGAGCAATAGAGCTAAAAACAAAAAGACTGTGTAACGCTATACTCTCCTTCCAACTGATACTTCATTTTCTCAGGTTAGGTGATTTTTATCCGTTTTTCAGTAAAATTGATGCTCTGCAGAACATTCGTTTCATAATGACGCTAACATTATTAAAGCGTGTCCTCAAACTGCCCATTCACGCTACGCGGCTCGTCCGTTATTCAGTCGAGGTGGTGACTCATCATAATGAGACAATAAAAATTCAGCGTCTGTATTTACTGTGATAATTCTGCTCAGCGAGCGTCTCCATGGAGCCGTTAGCCTACGGCACAGTACGAGCTTTTCAGAGTCGAAACGCAGATGTGCTTTAACCTGCGGATAACAACAGAGCAATCGAACGGCACATTTAACACACTTTTAACCCGAGCCAGCAGTAGTAACCGTTAATCACAGCATAGTGGAAAGGACACGCAGTACGATGTTTGCAAGAACGAAAGTGAGGTTTAACCCAAACCCCTCGGTTTCAGATTATACCCCTCTCTCAGACCAGACAGTTAATGCTAGCTGCCCGATATGACAGCCATGTCTCTCTCCGTGGACATGGGCTGCATATTTTTAGCGCATTCACATTTATTTATTCAGAGTTTTTGGCACACAGGATAAACCGGCCCCCTCAAGAGGCTACATCACATTTTCGAGAAGGGCTTAGAGAGTTGCCCGTATACTGTACCTGGTATAACAGTTACTGAGGGAATCTAGATTCAGACCCTGAGGAGAATATCGGGCTTCTAGGGGGATCTATACATGTTCAAGGTTTAAATTTAGTCTGAGAGTCATCTGTTTTCATAAAAACAACATTTAGATTAGCAATAGTATCTCGATATGTTACATGAGAAAATATAATCTCCAATATTGCATGGTGCAATTTGGTAGGGTGATATTGTTCAGACTGCTTTTAATAAGGCTGTACATATGTATATTTTAATATTATGGCAGCATGTTAATTATGTATGGATTATGGAGTTGTGTGCTCTCTCTCTTCAGTGTTGAATGTGTCAGTCTGGCGTGTGGTCTAGTTATGTCAAGCTGAATGATTTATCTGTCACATAATATTTAACTAGGAAGAACAAAGTTTCTAAAACAAATGCTCTCACAAAGCCATCAGTAAGTTTCACTTGTTATTTGCTGTATAATCAAATTATTCATTTGATCATCAATAACGTTTTCATGTTTTGAGAGGAATTAATATTCACTTTCAGTCTTTGACAAATGATGTTAGTAACCTACATGGCATACTGTATCTTCATAACCATTGTTATTTGGCACTGGTTGGTTTTATTCCTATCTGTATTCTGAAAGTATTCACATAAGGGTTTCATATAACATTAGTTTGATTTATATACCACTTTATTCCTGAAAATATGGTTACCATTCTTATTTTTTTCTGGCTGTTCAGAGTATTTTTGATTTATGGAGTGATAAAAAAAAAAATAATAATAAATAAATAAATAAATAATAATAATAATAATAATAATATGTCTACAAAATAAAACTAAAAATATGAACTTGGCTTTATCCACTGTTCACACTCTTTATCTTAAGCATGTTTAATTCAATAATATTTTATTTGCATTTTCAAACATATTATTTCAGATAACAACTTAAACAACTGTCTTATCATCATTAAAAGGTTTATATCAAAGAAATAATGTGTTAAATCATGCACACACATGCAAATGAAAACTCTTATTGTGGGTTTATTTTACATGCATCGAGGCATGGCTTGCCAAGATCAAATGACCAGCTAAATAGGCCTACTTCCCCCGATTTGTTCCTGTGAAAAATGGCTAAAACTTTGCTTTTGTGCAGTGCTGCATCCTTGTTGCTAAATTTCAGTATGAGTTTAAGCCATATCGACTGTAGCAACAAATAACAAAATACTGCATGGACCTCTACATAACATAATATCTATGCTGTGCTCACACTTAAGTGTAAGAGATCCCTATGTGCCATTTTCTGAAAAATACACGTGAAACCCATTAAATTGCTACAAAGTTGCCAGATAAACTCTCTAGCAAAGGCATTAAATCTGTAATTCCCACAAGCACTGACCTTCTTTGTTTCATAATGCATTATATATATAGACTACATATCCACACACTAGCACCACGGGGTACAATTCAGTTGGAGCAGAATACACATTTACATTTTTTTTCTTAATTGCTCATGGCAATTTAGCTAACTAGTTAGCTGGATGATATATTTGTGACTCATGTCACATAAGGCTCCATCAGAACTTTGCGTCAAACCTTTTAACACCAGGCTTTCTTTATCGGAGCTTCGTATCTTTGTGTAAATGATGGCAGAATGTTAAATGTTTGGGTGAACTATCCCTTTAATTATACTTTTTGATCATACAAATCAGCAACAGAGTAATACAAAACACTCTAACTGAACAAATCATCTAAAATGTTCTCATATTCTGTTAAATAAATAGCTACTATAATAAATCATTCTTGCCAACTGACAGGGTACAATAAGTGACCTCCATACAGGGCCTGATCTTTGCTTTTAGAGGACAGAAAGTCCCTCAGGCCTCTGCTGTGAGGTGACCTAATAAATGAGTATCCTCTTAATCTGAAATTCATACAATTTCAGATAACCTGAAGAACTAATTAAACTAGAAGCCTTATTGGAAGGAGTCACACTGTCTGCATTTAATAGCATGAGGCGAAGGGGGTTACAAATGAACTGTCACCATTGTGTTGTGCATGATGTTCCCACAATGCTTTTCCCCTCTCAGAGAAGCCATATCTCTGAATGTATGGCACCATGAACACTGGACAAATTAAAGTGGCTCTCATGGTGTAACAGCTATAAGTCATCAGAAACGGGGGGGAGAGAGAGAGAGAGAGAGAGAGAGAGAGAGAGAGAGAGAGAGAGAGAGAGAGAGAGAGAGAGAGAGAGAATATAAGGAAAACTAAGCAGAGAGCGGTTCATCTCCCTAAGGCAAACCTATTTAATATTAAAGTTCATTCATATGGTTTTATATGAAGGCCAGGAGATGACACATTAATCTTGCATGCTTCCAGTAATATGAGAGATGATTTCTAAGGTTGTGTAGACACAGGGGGTAATGGGTAATGTGTGGTACATTGCATTTGAGTGAATGTGTAAGACACACTGTGAAAAACACAAGGTGGAAAAAGTAAGGTCACTGTCTTTTCCCATGGTTCAACCACGACTTATGTAAGCCCTGAAAACACATGCTTACCACGGCAGCCTGGTACAAGGACACTTTCAGAAACCTTCACACTAACTATTCCTCTGTGGTGAAAGAACCCACCCAACCTTCACCCTGAACAAACACTGCAATCTTTAGAAAATGACCTAAGACACACCTCTTCCAGCAGCCCTCATTCCACCTCCCAGTAAAAAATCGGGAAACAAAGTGTAACATTGGAACTAAAGTCAAAATTATATGATATAAAGTCACATTCTGAAATATAAAGTTAAAGTTGGGAGTCAGCGAGGTTGCAGTTGTGAAAAACAGTCACATTTGGAAGACATGAAGTCTAAATCGTGAGAAACAATGTAACAATTGACAAATATGTAAGATATATTGCAAGAAACAAAATCAAAGTTGATACTATGACGTCTAAGTCTGAAAAATAGAGAAATAAAGTCACGGTTGTCAGATTTAAAGTCATATTGTGAGACATAAAGTAAGCAATTGCGAATATATGCCAATATATTAAAAAAAGAATTCATTGGCAAGAGCTGAAGTCACTTGTAAAATATAAAGTGGAAATTGTGAAATGTAAAGTCATAAGCACTCTTTATTTGGTTTGCTTTTCATCTGTGACTCACCTGGATAAAAGTATCTGCTGAGGAATACTGGTAAATGTAACTGTAAACTTATCAAGAGGTTTCTCTTACACTAACATTCATAAGATAAATTTATTGATGAAAGCAATATAAGCCTACACACACGCACACACAAACCTGCACACATCCATCTAATGGTCAACCTGTTCAGACTAGAGGAGATGGGGATTGAAGTCCCTGGTGTTCTTTCTTCTGTAGATCATCTTATCTTCATGCCATCCACCTTTTTATTCCTTTATCTGTTTCTCTTTTCATCTTTGTCCACTCCATGAAAGGTTGTCTATGACATGGAAGGGTGAGAAAGGAATCAAAGGGAGTGCTACGTCAAGTTTCTGTGAGGAACCCTGTATGTGGTTGGGTTAAAAAAAAGAGAAGAGAAGAGATAGGCATGATGAGAAGCTCTCTCTCTTTCTTATTTCTTATTAATTTAGTCATGCACTGCTCTGCCTCTCTCCCTTCAATTTCTTCCCCTTTTGCTTGTCGTTTTGACCTCTGTCGGCTTTTGCTGCCCTCCTTACACATTTCACAACGATTGAAGGAACACTAAGAGAGAAGAGAATAAAGGAGTCTCTTTGTTATCTTTCTTTCTAAAGTGTCAGGCTCTTTGTCTTCCAGAAGATCAGGTCAAAATTTCAATTGCCCAGAGCTAGCTGAGGAATACATGGGCATTGTACTCTGACAAATAAAATTTGGCTTCTTTGTTAATCATCTGTCAAAACAGCTAATGCATGAAATTATTAAACAAACCAGTTAAAGGGCTAGTTCAACCAGAAATTAAGATTCTGTCATCATTTACTCCCCCTCATGTCGTTACAAATCGGTATAACTTTCTTTTTTTTTAATTTTGAAATATGTTTCATTCAATGAATGCCAAACTCCACATAGGGTAGAGAATATCAAGACACTTTATTATTCTGTTTGAGAAAAATGTCTGCATAGTGTTCTATTAAAATTAACCATTTACTTAAACAAAAAAGAAAAATCAGGAAAAAGGAAAAAACATTCCCCAGTGCCCGTGTCTGTCATCATCCTTTCAGGAATAACAGCTGCCCCTAAGCAGCTCCCTCTGCTCTGATATAGATTACCTCGGTCTACCCATCTGCCCTCAGGAAACCCAATCTCCGCAACAGAGATGACAGGTTAAAGAAAACAACAGATAGGACCAAACAAAATGCTCAGCATGAAAGCAGCAGAAAATGAGCTGGTATAATTATGCCTGACTGGGGCCCTGCTGTTATTCCAGCGAGTGTGTCTGAAATCGATGAGGAACATTTGCTCTGGACCCTTCTTCTCTCCTGACCCCGACCACCCTCAGAAAGTCCCTAAATGCATGATATTGATAAGTCACTTCTCTGGCTCCGATCTGCTAGTTTCAGGGCACGGCCCTCAGTCTTCAAAGCCTGGGGCTCATTTGGCTTAAAGACCTATGCGAGTGTGGCGCTGCTACATTTAGTGATTCTCCAATCCGAAATGCACATTGATTTCAGACCGGGGTGAGAGGGGGGTGAATCACTCGTTCGCTTTCTATTTTCTTGTTTGTCGCCTTCTCGCTCTTTCTGGTTCTTTTTCTAATCTTGCGCTACTAATCTCTCCACTCGTCCCCCATACCTGTCATCTTTCCCTCCTGCTCTCCTACCTCGCTCTCTCTCTCTTTTTCTCTCTGAACAGTACTAAATCTTTTCCTGGCGACTGTAATGGTCTGAGAATGAAAGGAAGGTCAGGATGTGAAGCTGCTGAGATCTGTAAGTGCCGGATCAATACGCCAATTGGATTTGCCCACTCGCATTAAGCAGTGCATCTAATAGCCTCTCCTGGCCATCGATGCAGCCAGCCATCATTTAATTACACTCACTGTGTTACAACCGCCTCACTTCGGGCCAGTCATTTCAATCTGGTGGCACCCGGCTGCGATCGCTTGGATTTTTTTACTGGGAATGTAAAATATATCTGCAGCCTGTGTGGTGAGCTGAGAAAACTGTTGAAGAGAAATAACACTACTTTTTTTTTTTGGTACAAGTAGCTCTTGTTGTTTTTTGTTTATAGAAAGCAATAAATACTTATATCAACGTAAAATAAACGTGCCACGGTTCACGCAACCTTTGTTTTAGCGCCATTCAGTGGACATTTCTCTTTAAAACTGCGGCAAAACGTGCAGTAAGGCACGAAAAAACAGTGCTGCACAAAAAGTTCACAGAGGTACATATTTTTATGAGACCAGGTTGAAATCACCTAGAGAATTTTCCCCTCCCATTGGAAATTTTTATGCATTGTGCTCTAATGTTAATTTGCCGTTTAGAAAATCTGGCCCTTAGTTGTCAAGTAAAACTTAATAAATAAATTAATAAATGTGACATGATGGAATACTAAATTGAATTGGTATTTTCATCAAGAAAAAAAAAAAAAAACTGTAAAAATTCTGATTCTGAGATGCAGCTAAACAAGTAACTGAACTTCTAAAAAGTCAGTCATTTTTGGTCATTTAGTCACTAGTAAATTTTGCCTGGTTATAATATAAGCGAATGCTTTAGAGAAAATTATCAATGTTATTGGGAAGTCCTGGTCTGAAAGAAACATTTAATGCCATATTTACATCAGAAACATTGCTATAACCAGGCATCAAAGAATAGATTCATTATAATACCATTATTAGAATTCTTATTCTTGAGTGCTGCATCGTTGATTCACATCAGACTGTAATATTAAAATCAGAGTTTCATCGTCTCCATTCTCGGGTGCTTTGTTTCACTTTAGGAAACTGGCAACGGGACACAAAGCATTTCTTCGACTGCCGAGTCTTTTGATTA
This sequence comes from Enteromius mattozi, assembly GCA_032359235.1. NCBI lineage: Eukaryota > Metazoa > Chordata > Actinopteri > Cypriniformes > Cyprinidae > Enteromius > Enteromius mattozi. The sequence goes on along the minus strand of JAUMHE010000063.1, from coordinate 10,863,148 downwards.
TGCACTCGAATCTGCGAGATGGAAGAAGAAGAGCAGAGACTCGGGGGGGTGAAGACAGCTGGCGAGGCAAACATTTGTTTCAATTTTTTAATTAAAATAAAAACAGGCCATTGATTCCCCCTAAGTGAGAGCAGTGCAGCCTAAAAAGGCATCCATCTCATTTGAACGTGTGACAAGGGGTATTGGGGTGGATGTGTGATCTGTGTGAGGCAATTAATAAACTGGTTCCTTTAGAAGACTAACATTAAAGCGTCGTTATGAAGAACTGATCTCCTGTACTACTGCTTTGAGCCTGTCTCATTACAGAGGACATAAATGATTGGTTAATCTATGGCTTCATTGATTAGTTGATTGACTGATGCTGTCATTAAAGTGTGATTTAAACTGCAAGTGTGATGTCTAGACAACTGAGAAAACAGGGCATGCAAAAGCATTGATAAAGAATCAAAAGACTACTGTAAATTTGCATGCTTTCTTATCACCGACCATTTTTATAAATAATCATCGAACACATGTAGAACATATTAAATGAACTGTATTTTTTTCCTGGACAATTACAGGCTGTCCAAATGCAACTGAGGTGCAATGAGCCCCTGCACACACCACAATTACAACATTTAGAAAGTATTTCAATATATTTACATTGCAAATTTTGCAGCACAATTCAAACACTAAATATATTTTGGAATATGGGGCAGAATAGTCTATATTAAAACTACTCCCATCTGCTCAGAAACTCTTGGATCTCCTGTCAAACGGGTTACATTATTGATACCAAGCTCAAAAATGAGCTCTTAATCCAGTTTTTCAAAAGCAGACTGCTCTTAAAGCTTGCTTTCATGAAGTCAAGCATAGATGCTTACCAGTGGCAGCTGGTGTTTCTCTAGAGTGGGGAAGCAGAGATGTCACTTATCAGTGGTAAAATGTGTAAGCAGATCTATTTCAGATCTGCAGGGTTGCACCTAAAAGCTGTTTCTCAAACTGCTGCTAAACAGTGAGATGTTGATGGTGATGGCAACAGGCAAGAGACTAGACTACGAATGCTGAGCTAAATATTACATTAGAGTTCAAATAAATGCATCTCAGAGCACTTGCTTTATTTTTACACTGAAAAATGTTGTCATTTAAAGCTTGTCCAATCATCATGTAGAAAAGCCATCTAAAGAAAAAAATCTAGTGTGTGTAGACTTGTTTATATTATATAACATAAATATTTAATTATTCACCATTTTCTTTCACATTACGACTTTACCAAGTCATGTCACATGCTTTCTGAATAATGAACAGCCCATGATCTGTGTTGACCACCCCAGCAGACACAAATGATGTTCATCTTGACAAGAGTCTTAAGCACAGGAAAACACTGCATGATTTTCAGCTGTTAGTGTGAAACAATCTTGGCTCCTAATCAGTGGTTCTGTAGTACAGTGAGAGAGGTTCAAAGTCAGCTATTGTCAGGGTCTTGTGACCAAGAAAAACTTCAGACAGTGTCAGAAATTCAGCATGATCATCACACAGTGTGTTTTATGCTATGACTGTCTACTGACCAACTAATAAAAACGCAACATGAAATAGTATGTTGATCAAAACATCAACATTTAGGGCTGCTTAACTCAAACTCTTTTCACTTTCTCTTTTGCATCTTTCTTTATTTGTCAGCACACATAAAAAGAACTGCCAAAATGTGCCATTATACTCTTCTTGTTTATTATGCCATTTTATTCTTTACTACTGACATAGACTAGAAGTCACTAGGTGTCATTATCATAAAGTCTGCATACATGTCGTACCCAAATTTATTAGATCCATGGTGCAAAGTATGATTTGTAATGATCTTATAAGATTGCTGAAATCGTACAGTCTTGTAAAAGAGTCTCAAAAGTCTCAAAAATCTTGATTCTTTCATCAGTTACATTCTAACATGGCATGTTTATGATTGACCCATCATACATTCAACCGATTCATCCTAAATACTAAACAATCAATCTTTCTTTGAGCGAGTCTTTGAATAATTTATTCAAACAATTTGTTCAGAAACACAGAATTCAGGAATTACAGCTGTGCTGTAATACAACCAAAACATTATTTTCAGATTAGAAAAATTCAATTATTCAGGAATCACATCTATACTGATTTATGGAAATAACATCATGCACGTCCTGATTTTGTGGAGTTCAACGTATTCCTAGATCAACGTATTTTGTTGACCCTGGAACAAAACTGTAGTCCAAAAATTTAGTTTTGACCATATCTCTACACCTAAATCTAACCTTACCAATGAGGAATGCCTAAAATCATATTAAAAGATGAATGATACTGATGTACAAGCACCAAACACTGATTGTAAGCCTAAATTTCACAAAACCTACACTGTAAAATAATCCTGTAGAAATTACAGTATTACTGGAAACTGGATGCCAGTAACTTACTGTAGATTTAAATTTATGGTAATTTCAGGCAACAGTTTGTTCAAAGATAAATGAACATTAAACTTTAAAAAGTCTTTGTCTTTACAGGAAAAAATAAATAAAATAACAGCCTCATGCAAAGCATTTCTGGGAATCAGAAAAAAACCAGGAAAAGGTTGATGAGGATTTCTGGTTCCCAGAATGCTTTACATAAGGACGTTTTTAATAGTTTTATTCTGTAAAGATAAAGACTTTTTAATGTTTAATGTTCATTTATCTTTGAACAAACTTTTGCCAATAAATTTGATAAATAAAAAAATTACAGTAAGTTACTGGCATCCAGCTGCATAATTACAGCAAATCTTTTACAGTGATAAACTGGTTCTTCAAATCTGATTGGTTAATCACAACGTTGTTCCAGGGTCAACAAAGATGTTGACCTAGGAACATGTCGAACTCAGAAAAATCAGGTTCTGCATAACATCATATTGTATACAAGTACTTATACTAAAAATAAAACATTTTACAACTTAGTATATCATTATTTCCTAAATATTATAACATTAAAAGTATAACACTGAACAAACATACAAACATTACATTTACATTTAAACACCAAACATAACTTACTTGCTCAAATGAAGTTCTTATTTAGGTCACCCCTCTAAAATGTTTCTAACATAAGTTTCAAATTTTGGCAACCACAAGTTGTCTGGGTTTATGCATTCTATTGCTCTGTTCTCTGAAACAGTATCTTCTAGATTCTCCTGTATTGAAGTGCATTGTGTGACTCTGTGTTCTTTTGGACTAATGCCACAGAACATCTTGGAGCAGGGCCCACAGAAAAGCTGCTTCCAGCTGCAGCCCAGAGACAGGAAGCAGACTATAACCTCTGCCTCTGATCATACTGTACAAAACACATTGCCCTGCCATCTCCCATTTACCTATAAATCTATCAGACTTCAGGGTGTGCACACACACTCACACGCACACACACCTTAAAGGAAGGGGAAGACTTCATTATACTTATGAGAAAGAGCAAGGCAGCAAATCTAATTCGCTTCTGAAGGAACGCAGTGTTATTGCTTTTCTATATTCACTCTCTTTCAGTTCTCTGTCGCTTGTGCACATTATTTGAGCGCTCACCTAGGGAGTCATTTGAAGCGGACGAAAATAAATCCCTGATATAGTTAAGCATTATGAGAGTTTAATGTTCTAACATGTCTGGGCACTAATAGAGTAGGTTCCTCACTTTCATTGATGGAAGCCATTTTATTTTGGGACTGAAAATAGAACACAGGGGATAAAGAGAACGATTGTAAGATACACTTACATTTGTTCAGTTGTTTTTCGCTTCAGGCAAAAGTAAGCAGCTTTGGACCAAAGCGGCGGGTACAACTGGTGAAAGCTGGTGCAGATGGCAAAAGTCACACACTGTCAAAGAGCTGAGTGACCACAGAGCTAATTAAGCTGTTATTTAACCAGTAACTAAAACTGAATGCTTAGAAAATACCATAACAGATACCATTGTGGAGGTTCATCTGAGAGGTATGGATCAGAGCAAATTAAAGATGCAGCAGAACAATGCAACAAAATTAGTTTGATATTAAATTATACACTCTGAAAGCCTCACTAGCATATTTTGTGATTTAAATGCTTGTATGCTGGTGTCCCTACCAGGATGCTTGAAAAAAGAATAAGCTAAGACCTTGATTGACGAGCTAGACCATGCTGGTTAAGAAACTTCTCCAGCTGGGTCTTGTTTATGAACTGCATGGTCAAATAAACACTAACCAGCATAAACCAGATCTGAAATGAATGGAAATTTCTTGCTAAACCTACCCAGTGATTTTGCAAAAATGGTTAAAACAGTGTCACTATATTTTTCTATTAATAAATAAGCTACATCAGACATCAATTAACCAAAACAGTACCACAAGGTGCATGTGTTGTCCAGGCCTTATTGCCATAAGTCATATAGTTTCAATATATTTATTGCATTGTTACACTTTTAGATAAAAACAATTTGCTATTTAACAATTTTTTTCCCCCCTCATGGGTAATGCAGGCCAGTTCCCACAATGTAAATCTTTTTTTTTGTTTTACCTTACTGGTCTCATGGCATTAGCAAGACACTAAATAGTTACCAACAGGTACATATCACTGCAGTTTCCAAAAGAAAGGAACACTAGAGGCAGTAAAACTCTGACACCTTTTTTTTTTTGCAGTGTTTCGATTAATAATTTTTGCACAATTACTTGAAGAATATCATTTTATGACTTTTAAAACAATATTAATATGCTGGGATATTTGAAAACTGATGCTTTTGAACGTTAACATCATACATATTCAGCTTCATTTTTATGGGTTTTCAATGAGGGTAGTTTTGTACCTATATCAACATAATGAAATGTGCCAGGGTTCACATCTTGAACCTGTGTTTTAACGCCACTCAGTGGACATTTCTCTTTGAAACTGCGGCAAAACGTGCAGTAAGGCACATAACAGTGTTGCACAAAAAGTTTACAGAGGTACATATTTTTATGAAACCTATCATTTTTTGGGGGACATTTGGTACCCACAATGTAGCATAAACAAGTACACACACACACACAAGAAAATGTATATATTTCACACATGAAAATTGAAAAAAAAAGTGCTATTCAAAACTAAAATATTTTTTATTATAGCATATCAATGTAAATAATACAACAAATTACACTGGTCATCATGACCCACCACTTGATAATGACCAGGCTAAATTACTTATAAATAGAATGTATTTTATTTGTTTAAACAATCTGTTTACCTAACACTGTGTGAGTATATAAAGCCTCCTATCACTCTATAGAAGCTGATGATTGACAAGCTCACCTCCACATAGACACACAGAGGAGTCTTGATCTGGCCTTGATCTTATTACCTGCATCCCTCCTCTCTTTAACCTAACCCCTCCTCTTCCACATCACTCACGACTGGACAGCTAGCCTGTCAATCAATCACGCCCCTGGCTGACAGGAAGTCTAATGATTCACAGACACTGACCCTCACCTCTCACTGGGCTTCACAAACCCAGAGCTCCAACATCAGAGAGGGTTCTTCTATTCTCCACTTTAATCCAACCCACTTCTATCAGCATGCAGACACTGTAGTTCCTCAAATCACAGACTACAAAAGTGCGGGCAGTTGTAATGAGCCCAGGATTCTAATAAGCATAGCACAGCTCCTAGGCAATTCCTGCTCCGAATGTCTTATCTCTACTCTTCTCTCATTCCCTCTGTTTGCTTTTCTCCATTGTCTGTGAAGCTGCAACCATTAGGTGAGTGTTTCTCCACAGCTTAAGTAACAGTTATGTGGCCAGTGTGTGATTATAGCCTCTCTTTCACTGAGTATAGCAAAATAGCAAAGAAATGACACACATACAGATGATTCCACAACATTAGACTATTGTACTCTCTTCTGATTGCAGAGGGATGAAAGAGAACCATATATAGTTTCAGAGAGACAGACAATAAGAACAAGGCAGAACACTTTCAGGTTACCTTCTGTCTACGTGGTTAATCATGTTGAAAAACACCACATAAAGAAGAAAGTGTTACAAATGTAGTAGTAACTTTATTCATCCCCTTTGGGAAATTTTGTTTCAGTTATTTGTTTCCATATGCGGTTAATTTCACAACAGGACAATACAAATTCTATCGTACCTAGATAAAACATGTAATAAATACAAAAAAAATCCAACACTAAATGAGACCTGCTCATTTAAGAAGGGAAGAAAAAAAAAAGTTACACGTTACAAATGTTACATGTTACATATATTGACTTACATTCAAGACTTTGTTTGTAGTTTGAATAAATAAATAAATAAACAAATAAACAAACAGCCAGGGATGGGCAGTATTTTAGATAAATGTATTTAAAATACGTATTTGAAATACAAAATACTATTTTGTATTTTGTAT
>JAUMHE010000063.1:10841045-10856678 GCA_032359235.1 Enteromius mattozi | reverse complement strand
AGGGATGCCTGCACTTGATGGCCAATTTCACATGTATTTTGTGTATTTTCAAAATACAAAATACTGTATTTGTATTTAAATAATTTTTTTTAACACAGTATTTTGTATTTGTATTTAAATACATTTTTCCACTCAGTATTTTGTATTTTTATTTGAAATACATTTCTATGTATTTATGCCCATCTCTGCAAACAGCACATCAAATCTGATGTTTAAAAACCCAATCTCTAATTCCTTTGGAATGCATTTTAGTCTGAACAGTTAGTAGGGATGAAGCCAAAATCACAATATGGCTACAACTGCATTAAATAAATAATGCATTGTATGTTAGAGTGAAGCATGTTGCATTAATGTTTGAATGAACAATTCAAAAGAGCCATACATGATAGAATTGTAATTTTACACATACTGTACAACAAAATTGTTACATTAATATTTCTATTTTCTAAGTTTTAGTAATATGTAGTATTTAGTAATCTTTATTAATATTTTTATTTTGTAACTATAATGATTATTTTTGTGGCCTTATATAACAACAACAATAATAAAATGAAAATCACAATTAGAAAAAAATGTAAATTATAAGTCATAGGTTTAATTGCCAAGGATTGCAATGAACTGATGAAATAGGAAATATGTAATATAGCAACTTGTACCAATTTCCAAATTTCATATGCTAAATTATACACTAGTTTAATGTAATAATTTACCGCTCAGTCTGCCCACAGCAAACTATGTGTCATTCATTATGTACTGAAATCTCAAGCAATTTAAGCAACCGAAATAGTGATACTTGTCTTAATCAACAATGCATATTACGCCAACACATGAATCTCAGCAGCCAAAACTAAAGAAACTTAGTTGAAGTTTGGGACAAGCTAACTCATATCTAACCTCAGGGGTGAAGAAAATAAACTTCTCAAAATAAAGATTTGTAAGAGATTATGAAGCTACATGCGAGAGCTTATAGACTGCAGGCAATTTAATATCTCAGCACCAAAGTCAGTCTGCAAACAAGAAAGCACCGTCATTACTGATTCAAAATGGAATTATAGGCAAAGCCTGACAGTCAGATGTGCGTTATGAGAGAGTGATCTGTTATTATGCTTGTGCCGTGTGTGTGTGTGTGTGTACACGTGGACACGCATGTGTAATGTTCCATCTGCACGGATTTGGTTTCGCCTAAGAATTGATGCATCTCTGATAACACACACATGGGGACGTGGGATGTTGGCGACAGGACGGTGGCGCCGTATCGACCCTGCAGTCTCATCTCTCACAATGTCCACACAACCTTAAGAAAACCCTCAAGCAGCATTTGCTTCTGATAAAAATCAGGCGACGGTAAAGAATTGCTTTCCAGTACATTGGAAAATGGATTCCATATCTGCAAGTCATCATAATATTGGAAAACACCATTGCGGCATTAAGTCCTCCTCATTCTTTCACTCGCTCCATCCTGTCTTCCTGTCTCAGCACCACTCGCAATGCTTCAGGTGCCTGTGGGGGATTTCAGTGCTTTATTTGTAACAGCATTAGACAGTTGGTATTTTCAGTTGGTAATAAAATCCATTATGAGCGATCTGGTAGCAAGTGGTCAGTGCAAAATACAGAGGGTCCAAAATGTTTTCTGAATCAATCACTCAAACCACATTCAGAGGCATTTTAAAAGACGACCACTTTGCATTTGTAACATACAGTAAATGCTTCTTTGAGTCTTACAGGATAACAGTGAAGAACCACTAGGGTCTTAATAGTTAAAGTGCATCTACTATGGGTTATGACAGATTCATATTTTGGTTTTGGGAGTCCCCAGCAACAGGATGACGTGCACGCAATGTAAAAAAATTTTCAATGTAATTTTATTTGTATTTTTTATCTTATTTGCTCAATGACCCCCAAGCAATTCGTTCAACAATTCATTTTTCCAAACAATTCAAACTATTGCTTCAAAACCATTTCACCTGCACTCAAAATCTACTAATACTCTCAGATCACACACACAAACACACATCAATAACAAACACTACAGACCATTCATCAGACACTGCAGAGTAAAATAGACAACACAACATCCAGGGCATCTATTTACAAAAAAGTTTATTGCATATAGGAAAAAAAAAACATACAAAACAAAATAATCACATCTAAGTGTAATTTTTTCAAAAAGAAGAAAACATTACAAAGATTATTTTTCCTCAGGATCATGAAGGCCAGAGGACTTCATCTACATCACATGCAATGTTGTCCCTTGCCAAAAAAACGGGCAGAAAACCCTCTGGTGTGGCGGACCTTTACTCTTACTCAAGTATTTTTTCAGTGAAAAAACTGTACTTTTACTTCGTTACTGTGGGCGACGCTCCTCTCGTTATTCATCTTAATGCTACACAAGTTAAAAATTCGCAAACTGTTCCAGAATGCCTTTGCCTAACGTTAGACACAATTAATATTTACGCTTACAGACCGTGTTTACATTTTGCAGAACAAATGTGCATTCATTTAGTTATGTTCAGGTGTTTAGTAGCGGTCATGTGAGAAGTTTTCACTCTTCTCCGTGTCAGTTTGAGTACAGTTTTTGGGTACTCTACCCACAGGCCAGTTCCATTGCCTGTAAGAGATTTTCCCTGGTATATGGGTTTCGTTCATAGACCTCATATCCATACTCTACCTCTACCTCTCGCATTGTTATCCATAGCTGATGGATTTAACATCTGTGCTTTGGACCATTTTTTACCTTCTGATCACAAATGAGTGTGAACAATTTTAAATTGTTGTGTGTAATTGATGACCATTAAGCTTTAATTGTGTTTAACTTTTGCCCCTTGTGTTCAGTTGCAACACAAATGCATCACAGTGTGATTTGTGTTTTAGTGAGTGAGAATGTGTTTAGAGTTTTGCAAAAATAGAGCATACAATTTGCAAACAGTGTCTAAGTGTCAAAACTTGTTTAAAGTTTTGTAGAAAGAGTGATTTATTCAACAGATTAGTTTAGCATATTCAGGATTTGGTTCAGAGAATGGGGTTTAGTGTTTTAACAATTCAGAAAAACTGTAATGCTTCAAAAGCGGCACCTAGTGGCAAAGAATGCATTTTCAGTTTCATTCAGACCAATGCAATATTTTTATGTTTTATTTTGACGTCAACATAAAACAGCTTGGGATTTGTTTTAAAAACTACTTTTTTAATAATTCATTGTTGACTTTTTGTTTTGAGAGACAATAACTTAATAAAAATAAAACAATAAATAAAATAAAAACACAGAGGACCACCCTCTCAGCTTTTTTTTAATTAAAATAATATATTGTATAATATTACTGTAATATACATGTCAGGAATCTAACATAAGAATGCTAAATATTAATTTATTTTAATGAAAGTGCATCTAATACCAGGTGTAAAAAGGGGCTTGGCTCACACCAGAACAAATACACTGCATAAACATCTATGTCTACATCATTTTAAAGTTACACATATGATTGATACTTAAAGCTTGCTCTCTCCTCTTTCAGCATTGAAAATATCCAGAAGATATTAATGAGCAAAACACAATAGCTGCATCTGCTTTGTCCTTTACTTTCTTTCTTTTTTTCTTGAAACAGTTAATGTAGAACAGATACAGTACCTAAAGACAGCAAGTCAAGATAAAAATAAATAAGGTACTCCTGATACCTGAACTGATCTCCATTCGATTACAGCCCCAGCAACGAGTTGTATAAATACATGTTTACAGTGAAACACTGTCTCTAATGGCTGCTGTTCACATTGATCTCCCATTTCCAAAAGCATACAGCGGCAAAAATGCCTTTTAGCTTCAGAGCTGTTTTTGATGCGCTAAAATGGCAGTAGAAAGGAAAGTGAATTACATTGATTCTCTAAACAGGAAACAGCGTAAAACAGAGAAAGAGAGAAAGAGGATTCATGTACATATGCACCATTGTTTTAAATGTAACAAGCGTGTGGTCTAAGCACATGAGTGAATGATGTGTTAGACAGACAGTGTGCCCTCTGACCAAAGCAGCTTTTATGCTTTTATTTGAACAGAAGCCTGAAGCAGGATACTCACTCACTCGCTCCCTACGCTCCTGTTTTCTTCTTTCCCCGGCTCTCTCTCGTTTCCCATCTCACGAAAATGAACCGTATCTCACTCAAACACACAGCGGACAGCCGCAGACGAGGTGTGATTGTTTGCTTTGTCAGACAGCATGAAAGACCCCGGACCCCGTCCCCTTCTGCCCTCAATCCCATCTGAGCTCTATTGTAGTTTGTGTTTTGGAAGTCTAATGACAGAGAAAGTGAGAGAGGGAGAGAAAAAAAAAAATGCACTAGCTTATTTGTGACAGTGATGAGGATGATGATGATGATGATGAGGTGACAGTGACAAGGAAGATGGCATCGATATCAGTGCATCAGCCCCTCGGTCTATGTGAAACACAGAAATAGCATATAAGATGCTGTCACGATGCTGAAATTACTCTCCCCTGCCTGAATAAGATGACTATTTACCTTCACAGCACACATCAGATGAAGAAACATCATTATCACTTGTTCTATTACTAGTTATAAGGATAATGAAGTTGAGGATCACTTGGGTAGCTAAATGGGTAAATCACAGGCGGCTGTATTCAAAGACATGTTTATGTTTGTACTAATCTCCCTTTTGTCCTCGGCCTCTGTTTTGTGGTGTTTTATTTAAATGGAATGGAAATAACAGTCTTTAAGAAGTTGTTTTTTATGTTTAACATGACTGCTTGACTTGATGCATACTTAATGAGAAGTTTTCAAAAATCCATCTTATTTGAAATGCTACTCTGGAATCTCTTTCTTACTCTGAATTAAATGAGATTTGTGGGGATGACTACTAATTCGCTAAATGAAACGTTTAACTTTATATTAAGCAATGAAACAAGTTTAGAGAAAAGGTGCAGGCATTTTAGAGAAATAAAGGCTAAATTTGCCTGGGAATCAAGGCTCATTGTTAAAGTGCCCCAATTATGGATTTTTGAAAATTACCTTTCATGCAGTGTAACACAGCACTAAGTAAATGAAAACATCCTGCAAAGTTTTAAACATGAAAATGAACTGTGTATAAAGTTATTGTATTTCAACAGAAAGAATCAACTCTGAATCATTGAAATGAGTTGTTTTTAAAATGAATCCCAAGCCATTTCATGTTGAAACACAAATGGGCATGAACGTTGGTCTGAATGAAAATGCAAATTCATTCTTTGCCACTAGGTGCTGCTTTTGGAGTCATAAAATGATTGTTTCTCTGGTTGCGCTGTACATAAAGCAACACTGTTGCTTTATTAGGCATTACAGGCATGATGAAACGAAAATGAGACCAATAGGACCAATCACTGCAGATTAGTGTCACGAAAAGGAGGGGTTTGGAAAAATTAATAATCCTTTGGGAGACATTGAGCAAATAAGGTAAAAATAAAGGCAGATTAAATTCAAAAGCTTTTATTACAGACTCAAAGTCCAATAGTAAGAACAGACAATACATAAATACAACAACAGTACACATAACGAATGGTACTGACCTTTATATTAATTAGTCCCTCAATAATTGCATTTTTTGACTCATTGAGCCGACATATGAATTTATATATGTAATTCCTTAATACAGCTTTAAAAGTATTAACTCATAAGCCCACAAACAGTTCACTTACACTATACCACCTAGTTTTCCGCAGCAAAATTCTCATTTCATCGTTATAGGCTACTTGGAGCCTTTGTAAGCTCACAATACTATACTTTATCCATAGCTGAGCAGTGGTGTGCAATATGCTTTAAACAGTCAAATTCTGACTTCATCTGAACATAAACTAAACTTCCGTAAAGCTACATTAGCCTGTATGTACATCATACGGTGTTGCCTCTCTATATTCTCATCATCTGTCAAGTGTTCAGTGATAAAATGTACAAGGTCATCTGCATACATGATGTGATTCACTCAAGTACTCCCAATCAACCAATTTTACAGGCTTTTAAATGTTCAGATAAGTCATCCATATAAAGATTAAACAATACTGAAGACAATATTTCCCCTTGCCTCACCCCATTACTAATCCTAAAAGGGGGTAAATGCATATTACCCCACATTACTTGCATTGTCTGGTAAACAATCAAAATTCTCACAATATATTTGGGCACCCCTCTTTATCTCATCTTCAGAACTAGTTTTTCATGATTAACTCGATCAAAAGCCTTAGAGGCATCAATAAAGCACATAAATACCAATAAGTTTTAATTTCTATACTTATTTACTATTTTGTTAAAAGCATATACGCACAGATCAGTACCATGTTTGGCTTTAAAACCAAATTGATTATCTGGTGAATTAATTAACACACTTATCCTGTCTAACAATATCATTTCTAACACTTTAGATAAAATACTAGCTAAGACTATGGGCCTGTAATTATCTAAACTGCCAACCTTACCTGCTCTGTCTTTAATAACTGGCACTAATAAGACAGACATCATCGAATCTGCTAAAAAACAAAAAACAAAAAAACATGATTATAAAACCAGTAAAACAACTAGCTAATAGAGGGGCTGTAATAGTTCTATATATAAGAAGTTCAATAGATATATGTTCTAAACCTCATGCTTTACCATCAGCTGGTTTGGTTACAGCTTGATGCACCTCATGAGCTGTAACCGGTATAGAATTATTTACATCCATGTCACCGACAACATACAAATCATTTTGAACACATTTAAATTACAGTAATACTGTCACCATAGCTCTCTACAGCACAAGGAAGAGATGATCTACAATTCCAAAAATCTGTGATATTATTATTTAACAGCTTCAAAGCCATATAATCAGCCCTCAAAGTTTGCTTATTATTACAGATAAAACAAATGGAATACTTATATCTTGCATTAGTATGTTTCTTAAGCTCAAACAGGACCCTGCCTAGGACTCATTTTTTATTAGCTTCTCGAGCTTCATAGTGATACTAAGCTACATACCTACTCCACCAGGCCTGCTATTATTTATCTTACTCTTTTGCTTGTAATAAAGTCTGCTACAGTCATAAAGGGCATTTACCAAGTCTTTATATATGAACAGATTTCCCTGTGATGCTGTACATCTTTACAGTTAACCTCATTACACAATTATATAAAACAATGAAAGTGTTTGTTGACCCTGCATGCATGTCAATCTGTTGTTGGGACTACCAAAACCCATACCTCATTACCCATAATGGGCCACTTCAATTTGTAGTGGCATAAAAAGCACAGCTCACACTATTAAGTCACTTTCATACCAAGCAACTTTCTGTTGGTCAGAGCTGCAAATTTGCATTTTCAGCTTGAACATGAGTTAAGCATATATGAAGAACTTTTTCTCTAGCAAGCCCTTTTTGGAATGACTTGAAGGAAAAGTTCACCCAATAATAAAAATTCTAATGTTAATTTTGTTCCAAAGCTGTTTGACTTACTTTCTTCTGCTGACCACAAAGGAAAACAGTCCCTCTTTCATAGATTGTGCAGACTGTTTTGGTTGATCAGCATCATACATCCTTTTTGTATGTTTTGATTTAAAAAATACTAATAAAAAATAATACTTCATACTGTAATACTGTTGCATTAAATTACTAAGTGAGAATGCTGTGAGAATGTTTTTAATAAAAAAGCTGTGTGACATGAATTTGATTGTTCCCTCTTCTAACTGCTGTTGTCAATTTGTCTTTTTTTTTCCTTCTATTTGAAAGTCACGAAAACACTACTGTGGAGTAGGCTATTTTATAAAAAAGAAAACAATCTATTTCAAAGAAATCATAGTTATGCATGTTTTGATAATAACCAATTAAATATTAGGGTGAACTATCCCTTTAAACCAAGGTCACACTACACTTTGTGCTCCGACTTCTTCAATTCATTCATATGTGCACTGGAAAGTAAAAATGCAAATAAATTCAGCAAGATTAGAAAATTTTGATCTTTGAATTCTGAGAATTCAAAGGATGTTTAACCAACAGATGATACACACATTACAGACTGATCTCTTGGTAAAAAATAGCCTATAAGTATAGCACATAAACTTCAAAGCGAATGATGTTGTGGGAAAATGGATTAGACTGCATGTTTGTTTTTTTTGATGTTATGTTTTTTTGTTATTAATTATTCATTAAACATAGAAACCCTGGAGCATGATGTCATATCATGTGGGCAGTAGCTGTTATGCCCAAAGTGTTTTCACATGCTCAAAGCCTAGTGTGACAATACCTTAAAGCAGTGAATTTCTAAAGCCCCACCCTACAAAGACATCGCTATAATCAGAGACGGATCAGGAGAGCAGCGGCACATCATGTCAGTGTTGTCAAACTTGTCAAAAGCAAAAGAAGCAAAATAGCATTCTTGCACGACACACTAACAACTGACAACTGCTTATGAAGCTGAATGTGATGACTTGAATGATCCGCTTCAACAGTTTTCTGCTTTCCATATATGGGCCGCCCTGTGAAAGCTCAGAATGATTGACAGGCAGAAAGCATCTCTCACTGGCTAAACAAAGAACCTTTTTTTTTTTTTTTTAAAGAGCCTAGGGCTGTGAGACACAAAGACAGATGTGATATTTTGGTACAATTAATTCAGTTAGATCTAATTTTGTGATATTTTTTATATATATAGAAGTTCCATTCCATTAATTAAATAAAAGAAAACATAATAATGTGTGTGTGTGTGCATTTAAGCAGTACGTATACACACACATATATATATATATATATATATATATATATTAGGGCAATTTTGATGAAAGAATTTGATCCACTATAAATGTTGACTAGTAAATATAAATAAACACAAATATAGCATATATTTTGAAAATATTTACCTGTATGTACATGTATATATTTATGTTATATATAAATATTTTTAATATATAAACGTAACATTTATCTTAAATATATACATGCATGTGTGTGTACTTATATGTACACAATAAATATACACAGTACACACACATATATTATGTAAACAAAACCAAATTTTTTTAATGAAAATAATCGCAATTAATTGTTTGACAGCATATTTGACACACACACACACACACACACACGTACACACACACATATAAACAATTAATTAAACAAAAAGAACAACAACTAATTTTACTAGTTTTTAAAAAATGAAACAATTTTAATTATTATGACCACAAGCTGGTGATCACTAGAAAATCCATATATTCATCTGAAAAGTATATCTTCTGAGCACCAGCTTCAGTAATGGATGATTCATGGAACCAGCAACAGAAGCCACAAGACTATAGCTGACCTTTCACACTTCAGCATGTGCCTGGTATTACAGAGGAAGGTAAAGAAAACAAGATGCCCTTGTATAGCAGAACGCAACCAAACATAGTCATGGACGTATAAAGGAACTCCTCCAATGGGAGGTACAGAAAGGCAGCGGTGTTTGCGAGGCAGGGAGAATTAAAGTTGAATTAGAGTTGGAGCAGAGTGAAGTTCAAAAGCAGGTATGTGGCTCGTCGCTCTGTAACAACAGTCCACATGGGATCAGGGATTGGCTCCTGCGCTTGCGGATCAGCTTTGAATTCTCCCACTGTGACCTCATCAAAAGGGCAGGTGTCAAAGTTACATCCACACAGTCACACCGCATTATACAGATGCACTTGTGAGCGTGCAGTGTATGTTGTGTGTATGAGTGGCGTTTGATGTATGTGGATTTATATCAGTGTGAGGGAGTGTGTACATGTGGGTGTGTTTGAGTAACTCTTGCTGGTTGATATGCAGCTCACATTCAGGGTCTCTCTCACAGCCCAGCCAAGCAAATGACTTAGAAGAGCCACTCCAGTGCAGGGCTAAAGCATAGTGAATCTGTGCATGTGAACGTCTCAGTTCTGTTGAAAAGACCAGCTCAGACCAGCTTTGAATTTTTGAGACTGGATCGAGACTGTTTGGGTTTTTTGATGCTGTTTTGTCTTTAACCGTACATCTAGTCGAATTTTGAAGTGCAGTTTATGCTTAAATAAATATAAATATTGGGTAAGACTGAGGAAGATACCTGGGTATGTACACAATATTATTCCAATTTAAAACAAGTGTATTTAATTTTAATATAATTAAAAATGCAACTTTTTCCTTTTATTTATTTCAGCAGCCATTACTCCAGTCTACATTGTCACATGATCCTTCAAAAATCTTTCTAATATTTTGATTTGATGCCTTAGTACATTTCGTAGTGTTATCAATATTGAAAACAGCTCCGCTTCTTTAAGTGCCCCCATTATGAGTTATGAAAGTTTTTGTTTTTAACACCTAGTGGCAAAAATGAATTTGCAGTTTCAATCAGACCAACGAAATAAAAAAAAACAAGTTTTCTCATGTCTGCGCATGCAACATGTGGGCGGGCAATATGCTAATGTTTCACTTTGAGGTCAATATGAAATGGCCTGGGATTCATTTAAAAAACACTTATTTCAGTGATAACTTTATACACTGTGCAATTCCAGATTTTCATTCATTTAGAGCTGTTACACACTGCATGAAAGGTAATTTAAAAAAAAATCCATAATAAGGGCATAATATTTCTGCTAAGACTTACATTTTCAATAGTAAGACACAACTATGACATAATGAAAGTATAAATATGGTAATATCAGTGCTGATGTTCCACTGTTCTATTATTAAATTCCAAAATTTTGGATTTTCAAATAGTCAAGATGCATAATTTGCTCACCATGTACATATACACACAAACATCTGTCCCACGGCTGCGCTAAGCTTTAAATAGCTGTGAAATGGCTTGCTGTTTGGGGAGCTCCACTTAGCAATTATGCTGAGTGCCAGTCATCTGACAGTTCTTTAATGTGAAGACTTTGTTACCATGCTAACACATGCTAATTATTATGAGCGCTACAGTGATGTTAAAATCAAATCCAAAACATAAGGATAATGAAGAATTTTTCTATGTAAGCTTTATAATGGCAAAGAAATCTCAAAATCACGAGTCTACTGAACAATGAAGAGATGAGTTCAAGGGCATTCAAGTCTTAAATGAAAACTCACATTGTTGAATTAATAACTGCCTTCATTTCACAGATGTTTAATTTGCCTTTATTTTATCAGAGCGAAAGCGCTTTCATTGAAATGGACATATGAATATGCCTTTTCAAAAGCCATGAATTTGCATATTTGCATCTTATTTCAAAAGCCAGAGTCTACTCCTTGCATTTAAATCACTGTTCTGACCGTATTACTTTTAAAAACTACATTTGAGTTGCAATTATTAACATTTTACTAGAAAATATTTTTCAGTGATTCTCTCTGAAGGTGGCGATAAGCGACTGTCTGTATAAATGAGTCACGATTCATTAATTCACGCAAAAACACTTCATCAACTAAACATGTGATGGTCTTCATGAGCGAGTCACTGAATTATTAACTTGCGCAATTTGTTGACTTATTCAGGAACAAAACGCTAGTCCCGTGCATTGCTATGAGACATGTTAATCAGCTTCGGTTTAATTTATCATTGGCAACTAGCAATATTTGTAAGTTATTCAACGTAATGGTATTCCAAACACCATCTCTCTGCATGTGATATTCATTTAGCTAAATTATACATCAGATGGGATGCCAGCAGTACTTGAACTGCCAACTGTTGTTTTGCCCAGAAATAGTTCAGCAAAAAGGTCAAAATTCATAATGAATTATACATTTAGCTTTAGATACGGTATTTGGTTAAGGCTGTAATAATGGGAGAAGAACATTGACATATGAGTTTAGTTTTCTCACCAAACTAGCTTATGGTTTATTCAGATAGAATAAAAATAAGTACACATTTTTTTTTTTAATAAAAAGCATTGTTTAAGCAATAGTTCTGTTGTTTATTTTTTATTTCCGGCTTTAGATTTACATCCCTTGTACTACAGCTTCTTTATTTACTGGCCTCATATTTCAGACACGATATTAAATATATACATTCAGTAATGTCTTCCATTATGACCGATTTGCATTCTTGTGTCATTTGCAACATGCAGTTAATGTACACAAGGGCCGTTCTGCGCTATTCTGTAATGCACATTTAATTTGCAACCCGCCACTGTTATCTTTGACATTTTAATGTGTGATGTTTGCATGTGTGGATGCATGCTGAGTGGCTAAGAGAGCTTTCAGGAGCATGTTTCTAAGCCTGCACCGCATGGGTGTATTGTCCGACCGCTAATGTGTGAGTCCAGGAAAACATGTATTTTTAGAGTCTCATCTCATGGCGTGAGTCACAGTGAGTGATGTGCGTGTGCACGTGTACTACTGCGTAAATTCTACACCCCAGATACGCTTGTAGTCCTCCTGTGGTAATTGCTCATCCTGTACTTTCTATTGTTGAGTCTGCGCTGCGAGCTCACCCTTAGAGAGCAACCCATGCAGTCTCTGGCTAATTCATTTCATTATGGTCTAATCAGAGAGGCACACGTGGCATTTAGCCTGATTTCTGCAGATCAAAGACACCACTGTGTGTTTAGCTATGGGAGTCCTTCATTAAGCCACATTCACTCTCTTGGTGACTGGACTGCGCACTTCCAGGAACGTAAAAAAAAACAACAACAACAACAAAAAAAAAAACACAATGGTGAAGAAAACAGGGAAGACAGAGAGAGTAGGTCACACTTGAGGGGAATTAATATTCAGTGTCTGGTCTAAAATCTGTTCTTAGAAATGACTCTGTTTAGAGTGCTGGATTTGTCATATACAGTACATATTTAAATGCAAAATGTCCAACACTTAATTAGTATCTTTGCCTATTTATCCAGTAAAAGTTATAAAATGTCCAAAAAAAAGAATAATAAAAGTACATGTTAAATTTTAATTTTATTACATTTTAAAATAATAAAAGAAGTTTAACGATACAAAACATTTTTTTTTACTGTAATTTTATATTTTATTATTATATTATTGCAAATCAAATCAAATTCCATATTTTAAAGAAATTCACTACCCATAAAGCACTGCACCTAATAATAATAATAATAATAATAATATACTTTTATTCAGCAAAGACCAATGAATTGAGCAAAGGTGAAGGTCAAGGCATTTATTTAATAAATTTATTTTTAAAATAAAATAATGCTGTCCTCAAAAATATTAAATAACACAATTGTTTTCAACACTGATAATAATATAAATGTCTCTTGAGCACTAAATCATCACATTAAAATGATTTCTGAAGGATCATGTGACACAGAAGACTGAAGTAATGGTTGCAAATTCAACTTTGCATCACTGGAAAAACAAGAAGAACAAGAAAAAGACACTGTGATGAATACACTGTAAAAACTTTTACTATGATCTACTCTATTTTTTTGGTGAAACATTTTTACACTGAAAAATATTGAGTAAATTTTAAAATGGTGAAATATATTGAAATGTACATTTAGAATCAAGAAAATGTGACAAAAAAAGTAGATTCAAATTATTTGATTAATAAATTGAGTAAATATAATTAAAATCCTTAAACAATTCAAGAGTTATTTTTAAATAAAAACAATACAAAAAATACTATATTAAAACTTAGATTAATTAATATATGCTATATATAAAATATTCTATATATAAAATTTTTCTGTTTACTGTTTTACTTATACATTTGTATTTACCGTTTACTCAGAGTACTTTTCAATAAATCTAACAAAACTGAATAATAAACAAAACACATTTTAATAAAACATTTATTAAACATTTGTCAACCATACTTTACAAACGACAACTTGTTGAATATATTTTAGCCACTGGACTGTGGATACTTACAAACATACAAAATTCATCAAAGATTACATAAAACTTTTTTAGACATTAAAGGGATAGTTCATCCAAATTTGTTTTAGTCTTTTAACCTTTGTTGACAATTTCAGTGTATCCAACTCCAGGAAAATCTTTTGAAAGAACTCCAAAGCATATTTAAAGGGTTAGTTCATTCAAATGAAATTTAGTCTATGATTTACTCACCCTTCAAGGCATCCTAGGTGTATATAACTTTCTTCTTTTAGATGAATCCAATCTGAGTTATATTAAAGATTGTCCTGGCTCTTCCAAACCTATGACTTCAAATGGGTGTTTGGCCCCCTCAAACCAATGCCTCCAGTCCTCTAGTGCCAGCTTTATTGCTAACAATTCCCTGTTACCAACATCATAGTTTTTCTCCGCCGGGGATAATTTCTTAGAGAAGAAAGCACATGGATGTAATTTGGGAGGATTGCCAGTGTACTGAGACAGGATGGCCCATACCCCAACGGTCGAGGCGTCCACCTCCACCACAAATTACCTCTCAGGATCCGAATGAGTCAGGGTAGGAGCTGAACAGAAGGATTCTTTGAGGTGACGGAAGGCTTTGACTGCAGCTGGAGTCCAGGTGAGTTTGTGGGATGTGTATTAATGAATGAATCAACGGTAGAAGTTCGCAAACCATAAGAACTGTTGTAGCTGCTTGACTGTAGTAGGTAGTGGCCAGCTATGGACTGTGTCTACCTTCTTTTGATCCATTGTGACCCCTTGAGGTGTGATGACGTACCCCAGGAACTGAAGTGAGGTTTGAAGGAATT
Source organism: Enteromius mattozi (assembly GCA_032359235.1). Classification (NCBI taxonomy): domain Eukaryota; kingdom Metazoa; phylum Chordata; class Actinopteri; order Cypriniformes; family Cyprinidae; genus Enteromius; species Enteromius mattozi. The sequence goes on along the minus strand of JAUMHE010000063.1, from coordinate 10,842,100 downwards.
CACATTTTTCTCCCTTTAGGAAAAGCTGGTTCTCTCTGAGACGTTGGAGGACTTGACAAACATGCTGTTGGTGAGTATGGAAATCTGGTGAATAGATAAGGATATTGTCAATATAAACAACGTCAAACTTATGGATAGCCCATAGAGCATGACGCAGTACTCGTAGTGGCCAGCAGGGGTCACAAAAGCGGTCTTCCATTTGTCACCTTTACGAATACGAATGAGGTTATAAGCACTCGTGAGGTCGAGTTTGGAGTACATTTTTGCCCCACGTTTTTGTGCGAATTTGCATGCCCAGCTGTAATTGGTTGATAGAAAAAGAAACATTTGTTCCTGTGTTTCTATATTTATAAATATAATTATACTGAAATATTATAGTAAACTGCACTTGGTGAAAAAGGTGGTGAAAAAACATGGTTTTTACTGTAGTTAAAGCATAGTAAACCCATATTAACACACATTAACCATGGTATCAAAGATTAATACATAACCATATCTTAACCATGGTATTTGTAGTAAAACTGTCCTATACAAATGGTAATCAATCTGCCAAAAACATGGTTACTACACTTTATGTAGTAAAGTTGATGAGGGCACTTTCAGTTAATTTCAGTAATTACGAGTTATACAAAGAGATTGTAGCTTTTTACACAGAGTAATATTGTAGTTTTGACTATTCTGACGTGGTGTCACCCAAATAGACGGCATTTTTCTCATTACACTAACGTTAGGCTACTTACAATTTCTGGACTATGGATAGACTAGTTTAGTCATTGTTTTCTGCAATTACTCATAACTCATATATGCTCATAACTCAAGTAAATTACAATGACGAAACCAGCTCGGCGGCGGTAACTTAATGCATCCCTCCCCCTCATACACGGGCACACGTTAAAACATGAAAAATGGCTCATTTTACATACATTTAAAATTGCTGAGCTGTATTTGGTGGGTTGAAAAACCCTACAAAGTCACAGTGTGTCACGCCCCCAGGCGCTCCATGTCCCTTTTTGTTATGTGTGTCATTCATTGTTTACCTGTTCCCTCATGTTTTT
>JAUMHE010000063.1:10800456-10816906 GCA_032359235.1 Enteromius mattozi | reverse complement strand
CATTGGCCTTTTCTTTGAAGTTCAAAGGCGATTGGTCTCTCAGGCGAGTTCCCATAGGTAACGTCGAAGTGATTTGATTGAAAGGGTAATGAAGCTTTCTTTTATATGTGGGGGAAAAAACTGCCAACTAGAACTTGTTTGCTTCATCAGCAAGACATTTCCATCTTATTAGCTTTTCATCTGTCACCCTCCCACAGTGAGCAGCTAAAAGTCATATCACTTTACATTTATACAGTATCACACCATATATCAAATCCAAGCCACAGCTATGATTATAGAACACTATATGTGATGCAGTAACCACATATAATCAACTTCATGAATACCATTTCTGTTTCTAGATTTCTATTTTATTCTTTTCAACATTTATTTCAGTTTAAAAATAACATTTATTTAAAATAGAAATCTAAAAATATATTTATTGAATAGACAAAATTAATTTTATATAAAAACTGAAAATACAGGAAGTATCATGGTTTCCACAAAAACTTTGAGCAGCACAACTATTTTTAATACTGATAATTTTTTGTTGAGCAACAAATCAACATATTAAAATAATTGAAGACTTGAGTTAGGGCTGCTAGAAATTTAGCTTTGCTATCACAAAAATAAATCACATTTTGAAAAAATGATATTTTAACAATAATATATTTTTTCGCAGTTTATATAATACATGCACTTTTTTTCCATTCACACAGTTGTATTTTATTTTATTTATTTATTTATTTTTTTTAAAGGAACTAACTTAAACTGAAAAGCTGTCTTCCCTCTGCAAAAGCAATAATAAAATAAACATTTCTAACTAACCTCAATATATTTAATTTGCACCCTTTGGTCAAATCTAGAGCATCATGTGCTGGTATTCTCTCTCTAACACAGTGGTTCTCAGCCTTGCTCCTGGAGGCCTCTCTTGTGACCTATAATAAGGTCCTTTGATGCATTTGAGATGGATGCTCGGCAGCAGCTGGTGATAAATTTTTGCCTCGTTTGAATTAATCAATTTGTGGAATTCCTGTGAGGCCTTTATCAGAGTCTGGTAAATAGAATACAAATCGGCCCAATTATTCACAGCTTTGCCATCACACGTTCCAAACACAAACTAACAAATAGGCACGCAAATAACTCCTCAGGCCGTATCCACATTCCTCGAGATCAGGACCCAAACAAGACACTCTGAGAATTTCACAGACTGGGCTCATCAGCAGATTGTCTCTTGGACAACTTTAAAACTGAGAAGACTAAAGAGGGGCCCCAAAATCTGAGACCACTAATGTAAATCGAATTAAATAAAATCTTTTGATTACAAATGATATAATCAGGATATCGATTTGAGTCAATAGTTGAAATAAAAATGTATAAGAATAAGAATGTCTTGGTATTTAATTTAGCTTTAATTGACTGAAACCCTCATGCTGCATCAACTCCATAAGATTTTGTAAAATGTTATGATCATGTTCTCCAGCATGATTTAAGAATGAACAAAAAGAGCATCTTGTGCTTCTAATTTAAGCGAGAACAAGCGACCATCTGTACAAAGAAGATTCCATTTATTTAATTAGTCACCAAGAAATAGAGCAGACTCCTGAATATTTCTTCTTCATCAAGTCCTAATTTTTCATTAAAAATCTTAAAACTGTGCTTGCTTTCCCAGTAAAATACATCTGGACTCTAAGAAAAATGATTATCCTCATCATGACACATGCTGAGTTAAGTCCAAGTATCACTTTTTCCTCATATATATGTTGTACTATATACATATAGTGCATTCATTGATAAATAATAGTTACTTTAATAATAATAATTACAGTGATTATCAGTTCTAACAAACACAAAATAAAAAGTGCTTTATCCACTAGAATGCAAATTAAGATGCATGCATGGTCCTAAATTGCTTGGAAAGCCAGTGTAAAGTGCAGTGTTTGTGATAATGCAAGCGCTAAGAAGCACTCTACAAACATTAGAGCTCAGCAACATTGAACCCCTACCGATAAGTAGTCTGAATCTCAGGTGGGCGCTGTGTTTTCAAGCACTTGACCAGCTTACATAAAGAATATTTGGGGTGTTTTTCTTTTTTAAACACACAAATTAAACCGGTGACTAAACAATACACTGTCAGGACTGTGAACAACAAAACCTTTATTAGAAATGGCACAGAGTACTGGAGATGCCTCAGCCACTCAAAAATCTGTACAAGGAAGAGAGAGAGAGAGAGAGAGAGAGAGAGAGGGAGAGAGAGAGAGAGCATGCTCAGTCATTGCTCAACACAGAACAGAACATGGCAGACCTGGGATGCATGCAGTGCCATGAGCAAATGGTTCCCATAACAAACCCAACCTGACAGCTGCATGCAGAGCTCCCGAATCTGTTGGGTATCTGGCTTCACTGCAGCATCTTAATACACATCTGCAAGCTGGTGTGTGATTAGAGATGCAGTTTAAAAAGGTTAACAGAGAGGATTCAACAGGAGAGACTCTGAAAATACACTAACCCTCAGGTCATTTCTGGAAATATTGGGTAAGCTTTGAAAAGAGTAAAAGTCAAGACGTGAGTTCACAACAGCTGTTAGATTGGTGCTTCACTCAGAAATGAACTGGGAATTTCAACTGTAGTAGCAAAAATGTTAAAAGGTAAAGAAGTTTAATTGCACTGAAGTCTAATTTTAAGATTATTTAATGAATTAAATCTGAATAGAAATTTAGGCAAAGCCTTAAATATTAATGGTTTATTTACAGATACACATAGAGACAAACAGAATGGTACACAGAACAACAGACAGAATGATAGATAGAATTATAGATAAACAGACAGATATATAGAGCAATCCATCAGATAGACAGAACTACAGCATGATAGATAGACAGAATTATAGATCGAACTATAGAATGAAATTAAAATTACAGAATGACAGATAAAACAATAGATAGACAAAATGGTAAAATGACAGAACAACAGATTAGATGACAGATAGATCAGATAATGATAGAACGATAGAACGTTAGATAGATAGATAGATAGATAGATAACAACAAATTAGATAGATAGAGAAACTTGTGTGGCCCTGGATGGAAAAACCAATACCTGTGTTGAATTTCTTTGAATTGCAATTCAGTAAATCCCTCTTTCTGTCATTCCAATTCAACTTCCTGTTTGGTGTGGTCTATTCAATTCAAATTCAAGCACATGAATGGAAAGGCAGCCAATTCTTCACTTCTGAAATTTGCCCAACCCTGGGCAGGATATGGATTAGGTTGTATGGTAGGGGGCCAAATTTATGAATGAGCATGAATTGTATGCGTTTGGATAAGGGCCACAATGCTGGTCACGATCATAATGTATTAGCCAAGCATAATTTTAGAAATAAAAGAGTGCGGTGAACAAAAAGGTCTACCTGGCGATGAGTGCATTGCATATTGTGTCTGCGTGTGTGTGTGTGTGTGTTTGTTGGCCTGTTTTCGAATGCATGGACTTTGCTTTTAAATCAGCCTATTGTTATTTGTGCTGAGCAAGCAGACCAGTCAGTGACTCTGTAAAGAGAGCAAGAGAGATGTTTGCTCACATCATTACGCTATATACTCCAAAATTACATATCAGGGAAATATCACCTCACCAGCAGAATGCAGGACTCTATTATCCAGCATCTCAGCAATATCATGAAGAACGGGTCGAGACTTTCCAATGAATTCTGAACAGTTTAGCGCTTACTCCCAAACTCCCGCTTTCTCACAAACACGTGCTCGCACACACGGCTGCTTCATACTTCACCGTGCACATACAACACTAACTAGCATATCCGCGGCGGAGTTGTAGCTGAAGTTAAACCGCTAAAACTCGACCTTGGATTTGTGCCTCTATGACAAATCACAGTGTGTACATCAAACTTTGGGAAGAAATCTGATTTTTGGCGCTAAAACGCCACAGAAAACTAAAGCTATTACCCCGCACACATTCTCCGCTAAGCTTCTTACAGTGCAGAGATACACCTAGCGTACAAGACCCCTCGGAGGAAGCTAATCCACACTGGGAAAACGTAATCGCGTGTTAGGTGATCAAACGCACAACGAACCTCCACCAATATGAAGTGTAAAAGCTGAAAATCCACAGTAACTAATCTTGTTAGCTTGGCTCCCAACCAGTCAAGGACTTCAGGAATATACAGTATCAGCCACTCTGGGTGGCATATTTATCAAAATTAAAGATGAAAGACTTTTAATTCTATGATTAGATTTAATGTTGTGTAACCAATAGTAAATCGAAGTGTTTTTCTTTTACTTTATATCAAATTTTTATAAAAAGTGTTCGGTTCCCTCACTTATTCCAGCTTCATTATTTAAGCAGAAACTGCCTTAAGTAGACTTCCTTTGAAATGCACCAATTATGGTAAGACGTTGCTGCTGATGTTCCTTACAACACGTTGAATTCAAAAGGAGACAGAGCTATTTGCTGCATTCAGTCTATTCAATTTATAGTAAGAACGCAGGAAGAAAAAACAAAGAGCACTAACAAGTAAAAATGAGATTCCCAACAGGTTCCTTAAAATCACATGTGAGGAGCCTTGAGTGTGAATAGAGATGTGCTTAACTCCTCTCCCTCTCTCTCTGTCTCTTTCCTTTGCTTGAATAAATATACTTGAATAGTTACACTCAATGGCTCAGTGTGGTAGCTCAGGGTTGCAGTGTCCAGCTCTCAACATGTTGTAATTTCTGGATGTTTAATGCTTGTTTGGTCAGGCAGAAAGGTCATGGTCGGTCAGCAGAACGAGAGACCTGGTCTCCAATAAAGACTGCTTAATTACCATGTAAACACCACCGCAGGGGTGGGCCTGCGTGCCGGCAAACTGGAAGGGGGTCCTGCTTTTATGGCTGTTTGACAGATCAAAATCTTCACAGACTACCCATAGTTCCTCACATGTCTGGCCCGCAGCAGCACAGCAGTTGTATGAGATTATTACCTTTATTAATGTTACATAGTCAAGCTGTAGAAGATGTGTAGAGAATTTTAATGCATGAACTACAAGTATTTGGTAGCATTTTAAATTATATTGTCTATGTCGCAAATATTATGTTTACAAAAATACTTTTTATAAATACAAGCAGTTTTAAAACAGAATTATTTACTGCGCATGTTGATCCAAGGGAACTTTTCACAGACTCCCTCTGCACCAGTAGGTGGCGACAAGTGACTTTATAGTTTCTTAATGAGCGTGTCATTTCAATCATTCACTCACTCACTCAACATTTTCTTTGATAAACAATGCTCAAAAGAATAACATTTACTTGAAATAGAAAATGTTTTTGTTCTTTATACATTTACTGGCACTTTTGATTAAATGAATGCACATAATATAGCCTTGGGTAAACAAATAATGTAAAAGAGTTAAATGCAGCACCAGAGCACCAGGCATACGGAACACAAGAGATGTTTTCTTATGAATTCATGTTTTGCTAGAGGTCTACTAATTACACTAACATTAACACTAGTGTTATACGATATATTCTACAATGCAAAGCAATGCATCAAGTTTTAATTACTGAGCATCATTAAACAGTTTGTTTTGCTCTGTAAAGAAATTAAATAGTGTCAAGTATAAAAACATTGATGTCTTTAAAAAAACAAACAAACAAACAAAAAAACATCTCAGTTTGGTGATTTGTCTTGCAGCAAAGCACATAAAGTTGATTATCCACATTTGGATTTATTTCTTCAATGTCTGCATTCTGAGTATATTTGTGTCGGTATGTAGCTGAGTAAACAAAACCCGATAGAGAAAACTACTTTATTATGCCAACATTTCATTTCAGCCTCCTTCAAACAAAACAAAAAATATGCTTGTTCCATAAGTTTATGACAGAAACAATGGATTATCATGCGGAGGCTTTCGAACGGGTGGCGCTGACAAAGATAGTGATCAATAATTGTCTCTTCAAGTGTTCTTTCATCCGTCTTTCTCTTGTGGCAAGCAGCAGCAGCCCACAAATCTAAGGCACGGACGGTTGTGTTTATCCCGCCACGCTACTTAGCGAGAATAATGCAATTGTCTGGTTTATGGGTGCACCCCGGTGGGTGGAAAACCACGGGGCTACGGCCTGAACATTGTGCGGTTTAGGCCCTCTCACAGGACCCTCCGAGACCCTCAATCTGGAGCATTATGTGGAGAATTCCTCCGATATGAAGAAACCCCAAAAGAACTGCGGCTAATCCAATTTGAGACACTTGACTGGCAGAGCTAATTACGGCGCGAGGGCATTGTCCACACACGGGGACCAGCGGGTCGTGCTGGCATACTGAAGGGAGACAGCTGGGCGAGATGAATGCGTACAAACGCGCATCATGCTAGAGAACCGTGCGAATGCTAATTTTCGCTAACACATACTAATCCACCACAAAGGAGGATGCTTGCATTCTCCACATCTTGAAAAGTCTCTCGCCGTCTTTTTGTGTCGAAATATGTTCCCAGCTCATTTAGGAGGATGAGACAGAAGGGGAGGAAGGAATGAAAGCGTTTTCATTGTATGTATCAGAGTCTTGGTCGCGTTGTTTTTGCAGACACGGCTCGATTTAGTGATCCAGCTAATTGAGTCTCGTTGCTACGTTAACCTATTCAGAGTGTGGGCCGGTCTTTCATCAATGAGTCTTTATTTTTCAAAAACCGTTGGACGAGCGCACACATACGTTCTCGGCAGCCATTTGAAGCTGCTGTTTTTTTGTCCTGAAGGGCTCTCCCGCTTGTGGTCTCTCTCTCTATTGATGTGTGATAACAGGATTCCGACATAATATCACCAAATGTTATTGTGAACAAGAAAAGGGCTTATACTGCCGTCTTTACACAGACCAACAGGATTTGCATGTTTCTACAAGTCATTGTGGGCCTAGTTTATGCGGCAACATACTACAATTTCCATTATGTAGCCTGAGTGGATTTGCATGTGTTTTTGTGTCGTGAATGTGGCTGTGTGAATAGCACTTGCCTAATGTAGCTTTAACTGGATTTCCATGCCACTTGACTGCATCGCTAGAGACATATGGGCTTTGAAACACATACAAAAACTCCATAACTGCTCTAAACATTTGTTACAGACATGCAACCTCTTGCTTTTTCTCTCACACTCTCAAAACGATTGGGTGCACGATTGTGGCATGCGCCACACTTTTAAAGGCCATTCTGTACATAATTCACAAATAAATATCTACATATATGGAATCTACACATCGGCTGCATGATATATGACTATGGTTAGCTGTGGCCTGAAGCCAAACTTTTTAAGTAAACATTAAGGCCTATAGGTATTTTCAAAAGACATCAATCATAAACAAGTCAGAAACTCATATGCACGTGCCATTCGTGTTCATGTTATTAATCAATATGACGAATAAAGCTCTCAGCCAATATTAAAAAAAAAATAATAATTTTTATTAAAGCGCCAAGTTTTCAAAACTCTGAAACTTCCTCTCATATCCAAGACTTTTTACAAGATGATGTGAGTTGCAATATATATAATCTTTTTTTTTTTTTTTATATAAGCTCACAATTGTTGAGCTTATTGTTGGTCAATTGTCGGCCATCTAATGCAATAAAGCCCCAAAACTTACAATAACCTCAACAGACAGTCAGTGGTCCTGAGGGATGTTTTCCAGGATAGAGAGAGTCGCCTCACATATTGGTCATCTTTTTCTGTCACATCATATAAAATGCACCCACCACTGACCAGGTCACCACACACACACACATACACTGATCTGTACAATATGTATGTCAGTAGCAGCAGACCAAGGGATGACATTTCCCAGTTGGATATCCAATAACCCCCATGACCCCTCAGGTGAGGCCTCCTTTGTATGTGTGTGCGTCTATGTGTATGTGTTTATAAATTCAGTTCAGATTATATCATATTGGACCTGAGCAGGTTGTTGAGACATGGAATCCCCCATACACTTCCTCTTCATGCCTCTCCCTCTCCCTCCGCCTCAGTCCTTGTCTCTCTTCATTTGTCTACCACTCAGAGCACAGAAGAATGCACACTGTCATAGAAGAAAACCAGCAAGAATATCTATCTATCTATCGTTCTATCTATTGTTCTACCCATCCAGTTTGTCTCTTAGTGGTCTCTAACACAATGCCCATGGGCACCTAAGAGCCAGAATGGAGTATGAGTTGTTTACAGTGCACATTCTATAAACAGCCTCAATTTTATTCTCTATTTTCTTGCACTTTGTTTTTCAGAGCATATTTTTTCAGACTTTCAAAAGTTATGAAAGTATATATACACATAAAAATATTTATTTTAATTATTATCATGAAACTAATTTTTCAGTTAAAAGACACTGCATACATAACGTAATTTATAATGCTGTTGAGAAATTCTTATATTCATAAGCCTTGATATCAAGCATAAAGTGAATAATGAACTAACATATATTTATTTGTATATCAAACATGTAGGCCTGTTTACTACTTTATTCTAACAAGTAATGCTTAGAACGTTATAGACCCCAGGTTTATGTATCCCTAAACAGAACAGCACAGGCTTAATAAATTAAAGAAACCATAATGCATGGATCGAATGTAGTACCTCATTAAAACAACATATAGAGACATACGAGCATCCAGATTGAAATGGCATTAGTTGTTCTTGTCCTCCATCGCTTGAAACTAAGTCAACTCTTTAAATAATTCACTTGCAGGAGGCTGAGATTAAAGTGGTTAGGTAATGCATAGGCAAATGAGCGCTGCCTTCTGAAATAACGAGGTTGTCTATGCAGGCATTTGATACAAGAACCTGTTGTTACACAAGCCAGATCTTGTTTGTATTGATTCTCCATTTAGTGTGGTTGCTTATTTGGGAACCAAGGGGCAAAAATCTTATTTCAACAGTTACATTTGGTTGAATTACATTTTAAACACATCAACTATGCACCAGTTACGTGTGCATCAACCCAATTTAAACATAAAAATGAGGTTGTTTACTCAGTGGGGAGAACTATTTTTTTTTCCCTCACCACTGCCAAGAACACATTTAGAACAATAAGTAGCCTTGTTAGTATTCTTCCGGTTTTGTTTTATTCTGGATCAGGTTACTGTTTAGTTATAAAAGGTGAATTATCTTCGTAACCTGATGCACTGCAGGTGAAAGGATTCGGGTTTAATTGTGTCGCCAATCAATGCTGCCATCCATGTTTGTGGAAAATATAACATTTTTTACCCAGTTGATGTTTTCTTGCATAAATACCAAAGAATAAACCGCACAAAACACATAAGTGTCAATCTGGGAATATACCACAAATATACCACACATTTTTTAAATAATTTGGAAACATTTTTTTTTTGCACTTACAAATACTACTGTATAAACTGACATTTTTCTTACCATAATATAAGAAGTACCTTGCAAATGACATGGTAACCCACAGTACTGTTCGTGTACACCTTGGTATTCTGTTTTGATAGAATCTGATAAAATAACTTTTTTTTATGACACGTTTAAAATGATGGTTAACCCAAAAATGAATATTCTGTTCATTCATCTCTCCCATACTGTACGTCATTTCAAATGTTCATGCCTTTCTTTCTCCCAAAGAGCCCAAAAAGATAATAAATATTTTCCACAGAAAGCCATGAGTTTGGAATGACGTGAGAAGAGGGCAAGTAAATGATAACAATTTTAATTTCTGGGTGTGCTGACCTGTTAAACTGAAGCGCTTAATGCTTAATGAGTTCTAAGTGTGCGTGTGAGAGAGAGAGACCTAAACAAAGCTAAAGATCCTGCTGGTATTTCTACTGATAGTGACAGTGACTGTGACTAAAGGCTGCAAGTGTCACACCGTCACTCCATAGCACCGACAACTGTGAAAGGAAGTGGGAATATTGTCATAATGAGTGTGACAGCAGAGAGTCCTTGTGCTCTCACACCTTTACATCGTCATACACCTACACAACTAGTCCAGCTCTCTCTTCCTTCCTTCTGTCTTCCTTTGTTACATTTAGGTGCTATATGTGCAATATTAATACATATTACTGTAGTCAGGTAAATTTGAGCTTTATGTTACCACATATGTACTTTAAGGTTAGCCCAAAAACACTCCCCCCCCCCCACAGCCGTACCATGGAAGATTTCATCCAAATGCTGTGAGCTGATTGGGAAAATCATTTTAACTACAGATATAGTATTGCACATTTGTGCCAAGAGGGTGAAACGGAAGAGAACGAGTGAAAGATGATGGTGGCGGTGGGTCATGGGACTTTTTCAGTAAATAAAACATGCTACACCTCGCTGTCCTAAACTGACTCCTGATCTAGTTTCAGTCTAACCTTTCTCAAGAGTTGTGGACACCTGCATTTATTCATGAATCCCTTCGATTACAGGGAGCCTCATGCAAATCACAGCATCCTTACAATAATTAGGTTAATAGGTCCCCCTTGATATCTGTGTATTAAAAAGATTACTAACAAAGTGAACACATAACCTCAGTTTTACATGCACTGCTATTGTTTATTACCAGTATGAAGCCGCACATTTATAATAATGATTTACCACTCAGAAACTATACATAGCTACTTAACATTCGCTAGCACTTATCTATGAATAAATTACATTCATGTATTTCTTGAATATGCATAAGCGCATTGAATTCCTGCATATACTGAAGTGATATGAGTGCACATACTACAAAAAAACAAAATTAAATGGCAGGAATTTCATTCAAATTTAAGTGCACACTGGTAAAAAGGGATATGTTTCCATCCCTCATGAGACTGTCGGATATTATCATGCTCCACAAGTACAGGGTCTCTTCCTCTCACTCCTCTAATATGGAAATGAGTCACACAGGCCAGTCATAAAGTCATACTTTTTAAACTACACACACTGGCACAAGCTTTTGAAGGTTACTGGGTATAGAGAGACAGATCCTATTATGGAAATGCATGTGTATCTGAATAAGAAAAATCTTGGTGTGTGTTAGCGCGCTGTAGAATTAAAACCTTAAAACAACAAAGTGGCGGGTCAAGGGCTGTCTGGTCCTCGTAATGCCCATAACAGTAATAACCTCGAGGTGAATCATAAAAATAAGAACAGACGTAAAGCTTTTGGTTCTCTTCCGAGATTAATCCTTCAAATAATTCCAATTTAATCTGATGGGAATGAGAAATTGAGTGCAAGACCGTTGAAACGAGTGTGAGTGAGAAAAGAGAGAGAATCATCTGGTTATTTTTGAAAAGACAGAGATATAAAATGCCACCTCCGTTACAGTGATTCCAAGTGCATTAAATTATTTCTGCATATGATTTCTTATCTATTTATAACCCTTGGGCCATCATTCAAAAGCATTCATTCATACACTAAAAATATCATTAGAACTATCTAACAAAACGTCTATCTTCATGTCCACGGAGGAATGCTTTAAGTCTTCTGATATCTTTCTGAACAAATGCATTTCATGACATGACAGGCTTATCCGATACTATTAACGTCTTTATATCACCTTGCTGTTTGTCAGACTTTGGATGTGTGTGTAAGTTTGTGTGTGTGTGGTTACAGATAGGAGAATTGTGTTGGTTGTACCACTAAGAGCACTACTGCCAGTTCAGCTTAGCATCACGGCTCCACCAGACGAGCAAGCCAAAATAATAAACATGCAGAGACAAACACAGAGCGGGTGTAAGTGACAAGAGCAATGTAGAACCATCAAGACATGAAAGCCGCCCCTTCCTGCTCCGGGGTGTCTCCATCTGCAATGACAGCTTCTGAATCACAAATAGCCCCTAAATTATTCACCTTTCTTCTTAAGTACTGCTAAATATTTACTTGTCAATTAATTTGTAAACAAGTTCACAGCTCTTTTCTGAAGCGTTATCCCTGTGTCTCCCACCCTTCATCTGACAAGTTCTCTGAGGAATCATTGCTCTTTCATAATGAAGGCAGACAGAATGAAATGTGTAACTCCCGATTTTACTCTGTAATGTTATCAATTTATTATCAAGCAGATCGTTTTCAATGCCTTCACTTTAAATTATTAACGTTTTGTCAAGTGCCCTGATTGACTGATTATCTTCAATATGAAACATAGCTGAATTCATATTTAAACGTAAAAATAATAGATGCATTTATGCCGAATATTATTATGAAATATTTACATTTCATGTCACTATTTTGCATTACCCATATGTACTAAGAAATTGTGTCGCTTTTCCACATGTAGAAGATAACAAATTCTATAAAAAAATAAAAACAAAATAATAGTAATAATAATATATATATGTAATTTTTTTTATAGAATTATTCAAATCATTGTTAAATATTAAATCTTAAATACTTGATTTTTTTTATATTACAGTGAAATATTGCAATAGTGCTGCAATATTACAATAGTATTATACTGTATATTACAATTGTAATATTGTTTTTCTTCATATTCTTATCAGTAATGTAATGTAATTTAGTAATTTAATTTAAAATAAAATTAACACAGTAAAACTGGAATAATAATAAAAATAATAATAAATGCTGTTTAAAAAGAAATATTCAAAAACAAACAGATCTATCTACCTATATATATATATATATATATATATATATATATATATATATATGTGTGTGTGTGTGTTTGTATACACACACAGTAATATTTGTGTATATATATATATATATATATATATATATATATATACATATACACACACACAGACACACCCACACACGCATGCTTTTTTGACAGTTGTGAGATCCAAATAACTGCATTAATTTGACAGTCCGTCCCAACATCAAAGTGTGTGCCTTCACTTGCTCTGTTTTTAAGGTGAATGGCTGTTTGACAGTCCCTCCTGTCTGTCTGCGTGTGTGTGTTTGTGACAGATCAATATACACTGGAGAGTAAAGGGTCTGAAAAGTTCCACAATGCACCTTCAGTAATCTCCATTAGCTACTCAAACTCACTTTGCATTGATTCCCACACACACCCCAACCATCACCGGAGATCAATAACACACACACAAACACACACACACACACACAAATGTACACACACTCTAGTAAACGGCCAACAAAAATAAAACCCAAACTCTTCCCCAATGTCTAAAAGTGATTCCATCATTTGAAACCCACATTAAAGCACTTGGTTTTCCTAAAAGGCCGACTAAGGTCGATATAGAGACAAATGCTGTGTCTATATTCTCAGTATGTTCAAAGTATGTAGGCAATTCAAAGAAAAATGCACTTCTCGACTCTTGAAGGCTTCAAGTATGCTCTGTGGTTATGCTGGAGTGTAGTATAAATACATTCCCAGACATCATAGAGCAGGCCTACATCCGGCATGTTGGCACCATCCTTGATATGTGCTCTTTAACATATTAATAATACCCAGGTCTTCTTAAATGTACAACTCAACCACAATGATTAGCTGCATTTGGTGCCTTTAAATTTGAAAGCAGACACTCGTCTAAAATAATTCTCCAAATTGTATTCTTCAACTTTGAATCAGACGGTTCCTCAGCTCCCGTGGTCTCATGAAAACAGAAAAGTCTCCACCGACTGCACACTTCAGAATCTCAGTGGATGCAGTATGTCATCTGGATATTGTTTGCCTACATATTTTGCCATCCTACTCATTTGACATACTACTTTTTGCATAACGGGTAGCAGGAAAGTATGCATAGTCTTATTTACAACTGTTACATTTGATCAATGATCCTGAGTGAACGCACCGTGCACACATCCTGCCAGAAATCATAATTTCTGTGTAATATTACAGACATAAAACTCCCCACACATCAGCGGTTTTTACAGAGCGCTCCTTCTGCTCTGAAAGGTCACTGTGCATTACGTTTGTATGTTTCTTGGCAGCGATCAGTTAAGACTGAGTTCAGAGAGATCATGCATGTGGAAAGTATTTAACTACTTCCAGACAGCAGCAGACTGAATACCAATGCTAGAAACAACGTTAGAAACATTTACCAGGTTTGGCATCATGGTAAGCCTGCAACACACTGTCAATTCTGTTATTTGTGAATTCTGATCACGTGCATGTCAGTTAATCATGTGACCTTCTGTGAATTATCATAGTGATCAATAACAGCTTATCTCATGCTTGATTGACAGTTCTGAGTTATTATTCAGCACTGCAATGATGAATGAAGAACATATGGCATTATTACCGATACTATCATCTAACACACACCCACATTCACAGAATTTCATTTCAGACAATAAAATAGAACGGTCTGATCCTAAAGGTGTCTGATTTCAAGGGGATTCATTTTACCAGCTGCTCTTGATGGAGTTTGATTGAATGGCATTTTACAAGATAACTGCAAATGTTAGAGGACTTAAAATGTTAGAAAGGGCTTTTCTAACTTATCATCGTCCCTGAAAATCTCTGAAAATATCCCAAAGGCCTAAGATCTAACAACACACACACACACACAGCTATTTTCACACTATCAGTCACACGTAAGATCTTTGTTACAGAAGATGAAATATGAAATTCACTGTACAGACAGATCCACATGTGGGAAAAAATAGTCAAAGGGCAAAAATATCTATAATTGTAGCAGGGTAATTGCATCAAGAAAATTGCGCTTTGATTTTTGATAAAAGCATATCTATAAATGAGACTAATTTACATAGACAGAAGGCATGTTTTCTCCTGACAAGAATGCCAATTACATAATTTAATGCGTTATACTTTTTAGTCTATCCATCACAAACTAACAGTGAGAATTTGTAAAGCATGTAAGTTTGTTTATAAATATTTTATTAATTGATAAGGTTTGTTTATTTGTAATACATTGTATTTATTGTATTTATTAAAAAAAATAAAAAAAATAAAAAAAATAAATATATATATATATATATATATATATACATATAAGCAGAATTACTATACTATTACTATTACTATACAGAAATATATGTATGGAAATAACATTATTATATAACACACAAGACTGATGTGCCATAGGAATCTTCGAGATTTTCCTTTTATAATGTGGTTTTAATTTTTGTTTTGAATTGATGAGTAACATGAGGTCTGTGGTACACATAATGTGTCGATAGTTGGATGTTTTTGTTCATTTTTATGTAGTAATTTATATGATCTAAGAATATAAAACACAACTGCTTAAAAATCAATGTTTTCTATATGTGGGTGTGTGTAATTATATCAAAATATCATCCAAGTATTGGCAGTTTATATTTACCACAGACCTTGTTTCACTCGTAAACTGTAAAACCCCCTCTAGGTTTGATGTCTATTTACAAAATAATAAAAGAGTAAAAATATAGTACAAAAAATAATATATATACATGTCTTTAAATAATGGCCTAACAGTTTCACCATTGCATTCCTAAAAGGCATATCTCCTTACACAAACAAACATTGCTTTTGGTCACCACAGGCAACATATCAGCATCAGTGTAGTAGGAACACTAGTAAGTCTGCCAGGGCATTTCTGTAATATTTCCCAGTTAGTGATACGGGCCATTTATCACCGTCACGCTCTCTGTAGTCTTGCTTCACGCAAGCAGTCACCGAGATAAGGCCGTGGACTTAAGGAAGCTACGGACTTATTTTTAGTTGGATGCTGGCTCAGTTGTACTCTCTCACAAATGTTTGGACTCTAAAACCGTTATTAAGCTATACATTAACATTATTAACTGTTATTTAAGCACCATGTAATGGAAAGACCACAAGAAGTAGGCTATACCTCTCCTGCGGATGTTTACAACAAAAAAGGCAGTGCAAAGAATATGTGACATGCAAATGTATGTGAGGACGCCCCACGTAAGGCAATATTTCTTCCCCTCTCAGCGCTCGGGGGTTTGTGTGTTTAGAAATGAATAAGCCCTGCATAATGTTGTCTTCCTGAGAGCGCTTGTAGTGTGTTTATCCGTTTTGATGAATCATTTGGCACAGCTAGAGCAGCGAAAAGAGGCCATAGCTCCTGTTTTTCCACTAAGTTTGAAGCTCGGCACGTTGGTTTAGGACTGCAGCAGTAGCTGCCGGCCTCGGTATCGAATGCGCATATGTTAAAATTATGAGTCACCTAGCTAAAAGCGACTCTTGCGATGCTTGGAGGAAGTTCCAACGTGATTTAACGAATCACCTGCCCCCGTTTCTTACTTTTATCACGGATAAACTTGAGCAATCCATTTGAAATAAATATCTGCTAATCGCGTGTAGCTCGTCGAGGAGAGGAGCCAAAGATACGACTGTTTATTTCTCCCAATATGTAGTCGTAAAGTTCTGACGCTTGGTTTATAAGTCATTAAACTTAATGATTGGCATAATGAGGTTGGGATGCTGCCAGAGGGGGGGCCGGAACATCAGGTGGAATTACCATCAGAAGTTCTCCTACACACAGTCACACATCCCGCGCTCTCGCGCACACACACACACACACATGCGGAAGTCGGCAGCCATCGATAGCTGGAGTCGGTCTCGTCAGGATGATAGCGAGGGC
>JAUMHE010000063.1:10783231-10798829 GCA_032359235.1 Enteromius mattozi | reverse complement strand
AATAAAATTAGTTAAAAATGGAAACTCATTTTGACTTTAAGAGAACGTCATCTGAATCCCTGGAATCCAGGGACAAGAACATTCTAGAGACAAGGGAAATCTCGAGCCATCTCACCATCACGACAGTGCACACAGGCAAAAAAATAAAATAAATAAAATAAAAATAAAGTACAGTCCAGTTTCATCCTTTTATTATTTAAACTTGGAGGTTAGTACAATAATCAAGAAAACAACAAACAAACAGATGAACAAATACTGTATATAAATAGCCAAATGTAAAATCAGCACAAACATGAGACAAATAAACCCACACATACACACACACAGGTTGTTAGTATATAACCCCTGTCCTGTGATTAATGATGTAATTAGCTCCATTCCATGCAGTGCACCCACTAGGCTTCTCAGAAATGTCCTAATGGACCAAATGCCATACACATGAACACACGCATATTAAGCATGTGCAGTATACAGAACTTCACATGTACATATACAGAAAACGTGCCAAACAGTCATTTCTAGAACTAATTGCTTCTTTACTTAATTTTTGTCCCTCGGGGGAGAAAACATACAGTCTAACAAGGCACAATCAGTCCATTTCTTAGGCAGACTGTGCTTATAAGGATTGTGTTTACATGCTGGTATTGTATGACTCAACAGCAAATGTGTCGATTTGGTTTTTTTAACATTGGTAATGACATTTTAATAGTTACAACTTGCACTAGTTATAAAGAGCCATTTTACAGATGTAAAACTTTGACTCAGACTCAATACTGATTTGCCGGTAGCTAAACTTGACCAAAAGTACAGGCAGAAGATACAGTAAGAGGCGGCTAAAAAATAAATAAATATATAAAAATGCTGGGCCGTCAAGAGAAGTCAGACTGTGTCTGCAAAAACCCGCCATGACAAGACAGGCCTAGTGAAACGCTCCAATAGCTTTTCCCATTACCCCCTCACAACACACTTACCCTGCTCTGGCTCTCATACACACATACACACACTCTGCTTTCTGTGTAGAAAACTTTGCCATCTGCAATTTGTCCATGAAGTGTGTGTCTGAGTGGGTACATTGTGTGACAGAGTGGTTTGTGACATAAGGGTGAATGTTTTCGACACTCACTCTAACCCCAAAATACTGCTATTCTCCTCAGCAATGTTTACAGCAACATGGCTTGATAAACCTTTTTACCCATCACCCACAACTCAGAGAGAGTCAGACAGGAGCGATCATTAGGTCTCTGTGTGTTTTACATGTGTATTTCAGTTTAGTTGATGGTTGTGTGATGTTGTAGTTGTTTGTGTGTGTGTGCGTTAAAGCAGAGTGGCATTGATTGTCTCTCTCACACCTTGTATATCCCCTGAATGAAGTGAGTTGACACCGTGAACCCACTCAAATGAAATGGCCATCATTCCTGACGGCTGAGCACAGTGAGCTAAAAGTGTGTGTAAACGTCTACGTGTGCGATAGCAGAAACACAGTGGGCGAGAGGCTGTCATTCTGAAACAACTGCCACAACAGTCACCTGAATCAGCATCCATGTCAGTTCAAGATGGCTGCCATGCTAAACCACCTCAAAAATACTGGAAAAATAAGGCACAGCTTAGTGTGAATGTGGCTTCTCTGAAACTAAACAGGTAACCATCATTGTACTATAAAACTATTATAATAACTGTAAAACCTTAAAAAAAACAAAACAAAAAAAAAAACAATAAAAATCTACTAAGAACTCTAATCAGTCTATATATATATATATATATATATATATATATATATAATATATATAAAAAATCAGAGGAAGAAGAGGCTGTTGGGTATTTCTTGATAAGAATGAATAATTCGAATTAGATTTACCCAGGGCTTCCTTTGGGAATTGGATAGTCCACTCGAAAATAAAAATAAAAACAAATTCTGGAATCATTTACTCACAGTTGTTTTTTTTTTAATAGACACCAAAACTGATTACTATAGTAGCTATTGGTGAATTTATAGGATTTGTTCAGGCAAGGGACAATAATAAGGCAACTCAAATTCAATTGAATAAAAATGTGTAGGCTATATTAATGTTTCAATTTAAATGTATTAAGGGGAAAGAAGATCTGCTGGCAACTCAGATGTGTTGTCTCCTGTTGGTGTGTTGTGTGTTTTGGGGCAGCGCCCATGCTGGGGTTTTGGCTCGTTCTCAGTTCTAAGACTGATGCCAGTCGCCCACTGGTTATGGCTCATCGTAAGGGGCCTAATGGAATGGGAGCATCTCCATGACGTTTAACCGGGAGAGTGGCTCCCTGGCTGGGCCTGGACTGGCTCTTTGCCTAACAGTTCAGTCAGAGCATAGCTCAGCTACACACCGGATCGACTTTCCTACACAGACAAGATCAGCCAAACACAGCGCTCACATCTACATACACATCCACAAATCCAGACACAAGCCTCATCTATCTGCCCATTGCAACAGCCAGTGGCAGCAATGCTGAAATGTTGCAGTCCACAACCATTAGTTCGGCAGGCTCTGCACAATGAAATACATTAGTGTGATTGCTCTGGGTGCAGACAGGCAGTGGGACAAGGGTCTGCTGGATTTTTCCCTTTTTCCCCTTAATGGAAAGTCCAAAAATACCTCATATGAGAACTGATTGACATAACGGCATAAGTTTACCATGATGGAGTTGACTACAGAGTAAAGCATTAAATGATTCAAGAAATGGGTTTACAAATTCTGAAAGTCAACACTGATTATCTTCAAACTGAGATCATTTATTTGCATTTTAGAGATGCAATACTGAATAAAAACAGTTATTATGAATGCTGGTGCTTCCTTGACACTTCTAGCACAAATTTTTAACACATTAAATGAAAATGTCATTCTATCAAGTCAATATATTTTATATTTAAATGTTATTTAAATGGCTTGCAAAGTGCTTCAGTTTAAACAAGCGGTGACACTTTATTTTAAGGTGTCCTTGTTACACTATAATTATACATTTAAATGCTGAGCAATATTAATTGACTACATGTTAGGGACAGGAGTTTGGCATAGGGCTACTTGCATGCAATTATGCGTATTTTATTGTTATTCATAGTTATTCATGTTATTCAAGTGCTATCAACCTGGTCAATCTCACCAATATTGTGACTTGATTATTTGAATCAATACTTTCCATAATTGTTTTCTTCCAAAAACCTTTTTTAAAACTGTTAATTACCATGTTTTGTCTCATCATTGTCATTTTTTTTTATGCAAAAATATGCATAATGGCAAATGTGTGAATGAATAAATAAATGCATTTCTTTTTAAGGCTTTCTTTTTAAGAGAGACTTCATACCATCAATAGTTTTGATTTCTTGGCTCTAATAGGTCTAATTTCACCAACTAGACTGGCAATGGCAGTGGTTTCATTCAGAAAGGTGTAGATTTAAAATATACTGGTCTTTTCCAAACTGCTACTGCTTCAGTGGATGGTTTTACTGGAAGAGCAGACATTTATTTCATGTGAAGTGCAAATAGTATGCTGGGAATCAAAATTTTAGGACTTAGACAGCAGTACGACAGCAACTTCAGGGAGAAGAGACGACAAGCAGACAGTCATGAATTTGTTAAGTGCGGTAAGAGTCGGCACTGGAATCTAGGAGTACACCACAAAGAGAGAGAACATCTCCACTGCTGCTCACATTGTTAGAAGAAAAAAAATTGAACAGAACGTTTCAGACTGTCTCAGAGCTCCCATCTCCACAGCCCACTTCCTTTGTCCACTGCCCAGCTGAGTTTTGTGCTAAAGCAAAAGAGATTTTCCTTTCCCGTCTTCTGCGCTCCCTGCTTCTCCTTAGTTCTCTGTCTATCTCACTCACTTTTCAACCACAGCCTTTACAGGTGTCTCAGAGAGTGATGGGATGAGAAATGGAGGGAGAAGGAAGAGAGAGGGAAGGATGAAACATCTCCACACCGGTCGGTCTGTCAATTAGACAGAACACACACAGAACAGAAACAAGTGCTGGACAGAGAGAAAAGGAGACAGTGGAAGAGAGAGACATGCATTTTATCTACAACTATCCAAAGATTCTACCAACAGAGAGCCTAAAAAAAATTCATTAGGATTATACAGTCGTATCAACATTATGTTTAGTATTATTCTGATTTATTGTTGCAGTGAGAAGTGGGAAGTATGGCAGAAATTGTGTATATATATATTTTTTTTTATTATTTATTATTATTATATTTTTTATATATAAAAAAAACAAAAAAACTATCAAGCACAGGATGGGGCTGACCCACTCAAGGACATTCAAAGAGCTGTCTAAGCCACTCTTGCTTTGTGCTTAGGGCCATTGTTCTGTTGGAAGGTGAACTTTCTGTCCAGTCTGAGATTCTGAATGCTCTGGCCTGGGTTTTAATTTAGGCTATCTGTATATTTCGGTGCACTGAGCTTTTCTTCTGAGCCCCTCAATCCCTGCCGCTAAAAAACAACCCCACAGCATGAGGCTGCTAGCATCTCACTTTACTTTTGGGATGGTTCTCTGCAGGTGATAAGCAGAGCTGGTTTCTTTCAAACATGATGTTTAGAATTGAGGTTCATCACACCAGAGAGTCTTGTTTCTCAGCATCTAAGGATCCTTTAGGTGTGTTTTAATGCATCTTAACAGAAGATAGGATTGAGTCTTGTCACACCGCCATAAAGCCTAGATTCAGTAGTGGAGTGTAGCAGTGATGTTCACTCCACATATCATCATGGAGCTCAACTAGAGTGATCATCAGGTTCTTGGTCACCACATTAAGCAAACCCTTTCTCCATCAGTTGCTCAGTTTGGCCAGGAGGCCAGCTCTAGGAAGAGTCCTGTTTTTTAAACTTCTTTCATTTAAGTGTAACAGAGACTACATGCTTCGCTGACCCTTCAGTAAAGCAGATTTTTTTTTTTCCGGAACTCTTCCCCCGATGTGTGGCTTGCTGCAAACCTGTTTCTGAGCTCTACAGGCCATTCTTTTGACTTCAGGGCTTAGTTATTGCTCTGATATTCAAAATTAGGTTATGATTACTCAAAGAGCAGTAACATCTAGAAGCAATATGAATGCTCCTGAGGTAAATTTCAACTGTCCCAGAATGACATACTATACTGCAGGTATGAATACTTATGCAAATTAATCATTTAAGTTTTTTTTTTTATTCCTAAAAAATCTGCAAATATGTTAAAAACCATTTTTGTTTTGGTTTACCATTATGGTGTATGGCATGTAGATCAATGTAGGGAAAACGAGTCATTTAAATAAGGCTGCAACATAACAAAACATGAAAAAAAACGAAGGGGAATGAATACTTTCACAATGTACTATTAGTTTATATAATACATAATCTTTAAATGAAAAATGCTGTCAATTACTTACCATGTAATTTCAAACCTGTATGACTGACTGCCTTCATAAAATATAAAATACATATTTTTGGAGAATTTTTTTTTGCTGTCATACAAAGTCAGTAGAACTTTGTGGTAACAAAAGCAAAGACGTACAGGTTTAAAACTGAGTAAATTATTATTTTTTTCATTATTATTACTATTTTGGGGTGAACTATCCCTTTTAGACTTGTGCTTCAGCTTTGTTTTTACTTGATCAACAGATACTAGTAGATATTTTTATTCATGACAAATGAGTGATTACCCTTCATTACAAAAACAGCTGCTTCTCGTTATGAACACTTGAGTTAAAAACAAAACACTCAACAGTAAAACTTACTTATAAAACTGATTGGATGAGCTACATTCTGAGGTGTTACACCTGTGACAGCTCAAGCTGCAAAGTTGCTTATCAGCTCCAAAAATAAATAAATAAATAAATAAACATTTCTGCCATCACACAATAAATACTGTTATAGCACCTGTACTTAGTGGAAACTACACAATCCACTTAGGTCTGTTAACCCAGGAGCTTGTAAAAGGCAGGGAGGATTTTCCCCTCTGTAAAGATGAGGTCAGCCTCACTGTGAGCTAATTGATTCACTTTTATTTCCTCAACTAAGCAAGCAGCACACAGCTTTTAAAAAGAGCCTGAGTGTCTCTGTGATTGAAAACGCTTGAAATAATTGAGCTGTTGTTTGGTTTGACGTTGCTGAGTGACTCAGTGGTTCGGTATTGAGAGACAAGAGGTAATTGATATTGACTTTTTGCCTGTGCTTTGTCATCAGCTTCCGCAACGGGAACCATCCCACCGTCTGTGGCAAAAGACCGTGACTATTATCTCCTGCGACCTTTTCCGTAAGGTGCGACACCCACCACTCTTGCTTTACAGCAACTGCACAATTAGCAGACAGAACGAGCATGTTTGCGGGCAACAGATGCGACAATCACACTATTGATTCCTTCAGTGACAGTATTGTGGGTTACACAAGACTACAAAAGAAAATCCCAGACTTTCTAATGCAAATTTCTGGACCACATCCCATTCGTCCCAGCTTACAGGGAACAGTGACACTTTGCTGATTAAAACAATTCCAGGGTGGCAGCAAAAGGGTGTTTAGACCAATAGACCGTTATTTATTGAACAGCACGAGACTTATTACACATCTTACCCACACCAACCTGTGAAAAAGACTGAAGCCAAACTGAAAGTTCTTTTCTGAGGCATTGTAATAGAGCATATAAATCAGAAGACAAGCACCAGCCGTGTGTTGAAAGCAAGGGGGATTTTCATAATGTGACGGAGTATTAAGCAGCTAGGGTACGGATTGGACCTGTAATCCACACTCATGCCAAAACACACCCGCTGTCTCTGTCACTACACCATGCTGAGCTGCGCCGTTACCTGCCCTGCCAGGAAAGAAAGAGACAGGAATGAAATGAATTATGTCTAGGGAAAAAAGGAAAGCAACGTCATAAGTACAGAGAACATAAAGAGAACGGTAAATCTCCAAAGGTAAAGAATAATAACTCTCATTGAAGAAAACCAATCTCGCGGGAACAAAACAGCTGCACTTTGTGCATTTATGTATCGCTATTGTGCTAAGTAATTGTTCTTTTTGTATTTAATTGATCTAGACGCAAGGTCCAAATTTACCCTTGGGACTTTCAATAGCATAAAAAGTAACTATTTGAATTACAAACTTTATGCTTAGAGTGAATAGAGTAAGTCAATTTGGTTGCAAATCTATTCTAAAATGTGAAATATAAAATATGCATTTAGGACAGCAGATTATCCATATCAATCCAAAATAAAGCTCAGTAATGGTTTGAAATGCATAAACACAATCATGTTACAGTAGCACAATTACCCCAGATTAACAAATGCTCTGGAAGTCATTGATTGTTAGTTCAATACATTAAATAGTTCACCGCAAAATAGCAATAATAATAATTAAAAAAGTCATTACTTAACTTAATTTTGTTCCATTTCATATTTTGAAGAATGCTGGTAATCAAACAGTTGATGGAAACAGCTGACTTCCATTGTATTTCTTTCCCTACTATGAAAGTCAAAGGGGACCAATGACTGGGACTTCAAAGTTAAGTTAAACTTTAGTATAGGGACCACTGGACCATTATTAAGTTTCATATTGGCATGTATATAATTGTTATATTGGCTGCTCATTGTACTTATAAAACATGTATTCTGCATGACCGCATTCTACATCCCTAACCCTACCCAAATCTAAACTTAACATTACTATAAATAAACTTACCTTACTATAAATAAGCAGAAAATGAGGAGTTTATTGAAGCAAAAGTCAAAGCTAATGGTTTGCTAATGGAAACAATTGGACCTTAAAAGGAAGTGTGTCTCAAATTTCTTAAAAATATCTTCTTTTGTGTTCAACAACAAGAGGGTGAAGGATGGATCAGGTTACAAATTATTCTATTGAACTATAAAATACAATACAGTGGCTCCATTTTTTTTCCTGACGCAGCATATATTTAATACAGCCAATTTTGACGCAAAACACACAACCATTCAAAAGGTTGGTTAGATTTGTACATATTTTTGAAAGAATTATCTTATGCTTATCAAGGCTGCATTTTTTTTTTATAAAAAGTGCAATATTGTGAAATACTATTATAAAGTAATAGCATTCTGCTTTTACATTTTTAAAAATGAATTTAAAATGAATTTAAGAAACCTATTTTATTATTGTCAAAAACAGGATAGCTTATTTTTGGTGATGGTTTTTCAGAGTCTCTGAAGAATAGAAAGAACAGAATTTATCTGAAATAGAAATACAATAACACTATAAATGTCTAAACTGTCACTATTGATCAATTCAATGCGTCCTCGCCAAAATTAAAAAAAAAGTGTTGATTTACTAAAAAGATAATGATAGAAATAATAATAATGACGATGATAATGACTATTATTATTATTATTTTCATCATCATTTTGTGTTAAATACATAAACACAGTCATGTTTCCGAAGCTTCTTGGGTGTCATGGTTCACTTGAACAACTTTTCAGACAGGGTTGAACCCACCAATAGTTTCCAAACCGAAACTTTCGCATTACCAAATTGGGATTTTCACGGCTGACAGTGTGGTGTTATTGTGATGGAAAGGGGTGGATTCGTTCTCCCGAGTTTAGCGACGACTGCAGGAAACATTACAGTGACTGGAAATCTTTCAAAAAAGGTTTTTTTTTTAAACCCTAGCATCACAAGCAATCTGTGTGCACCTGAAAGCTTGATGTTCGAGTTCTAATTTTACTACTTCTGTCATGCATGCTTTGTTTGCTCTGTAGTTTGTTCCTCTCTACAACTCGAGCTACTCAGTTACTCCCAAAAGGTAATGAACCAGTTAGTGTCTGCTCTCTCATAAATTAAGTTTTTAAGCAGCTCTTGTTCTCGGTTTAGGATGCTAATGGATAAATGTAGAGGTCATGTTCGATTACAGTCACAGAAAGAGGGAGCCCATAGTGGAATTGAATGAAAGAGTAATGAAGTAGTGTTTTAAGGGATCAGAAGCCGGATCGGCTTGGTCCTGGAGCTCAGCACAGCAGCATGTTTGACACCAGGGAAAGCACGAGCCGTGGCTTATCTTTAATTGATGCGCTAAACCCAGAAACTCCGCCAAGAGACAACACAACAGCTGCAATAGGGTTTGCGAGAGAGAAAATTAAGCCAGAGTGGCGATAGCAGGAATGTAACGGAGCGAAGAAGGTAGACGAATTAGAACAGAGAGTGCGAGACGCAAATAAAAAGGTTATGGAGAGAATCGCATTTTTAGGGATTCACAATGACAACTCTGTCGTGTCAGATTAAGTACATGGGATGGAAGATTCATGGCAGCAATGTGATCAAGGCTGAGATTTGTGCGTTAATGTGCGGCTCAGCGGGACCTGCTCGCTCAGGTTGCTGTGGCAGGGCTCTGATGAAGAGCCACCGTGGCTGATGGAAAGGAGTGAAGATGGCCGCCCTGGGGCATACACCAGTAGCATTAAGGCTGATGGATATGGTGCCCCTCACAAGCTCTCAGAACATGCAGGAATGCCACAGGCCACGGCTAATGCAGGGAGCTGAGGGAACACGGAGAGGTTTCAGACGTTGTGCTGTGGGAAGATGCGTTATAGTGGGAGAGAGAGAGAAAAAGAGATTTTCTCTTCATTTATAATTTCTACAGTTTCTACAGTGCTTAAAATTAACCTTATAAAAAAAAAATCCAGACTTTAATAATGGTTTAAAACACAGTATGATACATAATTATATGTTTGAATAACATTGATGACATTCAAAGCCTTTTATGTATAAACACCTTTGTAAAATGTTCACAAATCTTTTTATGTTCATATTGAATTCATAGGTTCACTGTATTCAATCAATGAGACGAATGAACCCTGATCAAATATGCATAAAAACAAATGTAAAAAATGCATTGTGATGGATATTATTGTCACGGTATGTTAATCTACTATTATGTTTAAATTCCCCTGATTATTCCGGTGATTTTTTTTTCTTCTTCTTTTTTTTTTTTTTGAAAATATGATTTTAAAAGAAGTATCTCAGGCTTCACTAAAGTGTAGTAAAAACAGTAATATGTCATAAAATGCTATTACAATTTAAAATAACCGTTTTCTATTTTATTTTTATTTTATTTCTATTTTCTGTTTTCTAGGGCTGTTAAACAATTAATCGCAATTCAGCACATCCAAAATAAAAGTTTTTGTTTACATTATATATGCATGTGTACTGTGTATATGTAATTTGTACATATAAATTCACACACACACAGTACATATTTTGAAAACATTTATGTTTATACATTTTCATATTCATATTCTTATATTTTTTATTATATATAAATATTTCTAATATATAAACAACATATTTTTCCTAAAGCTGCAGGCTACAGTCTGTAACTTTTGGCACTCTAGCGTTTAATAAACCAAACTGCATGCATCTCGCAAAAGAATATTATAGCCGCAGCTACATCTCTCTGTTTATGTCTATGATGAATCACACAGGTACTGAGCCATCTAAATAGTCCAGTCTAAATAGTCCTAATAAAACCACTTATTATAGGTATACTGTAGTGATTCAGGAAAAGCCAGAAAAAGGAAATGTTTGAATTTGCATATACAAAAATAAACAATATACGCTCATACTGTATATTATGTAAACAAAAACTTTTATTATGGATGCGATTAATCACAATTAATCGTTTGACAGCGCTAATATTTTGAAATGTAATTCACTCCTGTGATTTATTTCCCATTACGTTAGGTTTCAGTGTTACACGATGCCTCAGAAAGCATTCTAATATTCTGATTTTGTGCTCAAGAAACATTTCTAATTATCATTAACACATAAGAACACCATTTACTTCTTTTTTGTAATCAGGCAGGCGGAAAGGTATATAGTGAAAGAAATATCAGACAGTTCTTGTCATTTTCATGCAGCTAAAGAGTGATTATTCATGGCATTTATAGCTTAGGTGATTGGCTAAAACGAGCTGTGGAACAGAGCGAAAAGTACACTTTTCTGGCAAATCAACCTACAAATGGCTCACTTTCATTGTCCCTGCATATCAAGAGAAAGTATTTTAATGTCAATTACAGCTATATGTGACTCCCAGAGTGTCAGCAGTGTATTTTTAGAATATATTGTAAAGGTAAGGTTACATGGGGTCCCAAGGTTAACGAATCATTGCCTTACGTGAACTCACAGCGCAGGCCGTCACGCTCCTTGGATTGACTTTGCCTTGAGAAAACCTTCCATCCTCCTAAACAGCCACACTGAGCCTATGAGCAGCTCAAGTCAAAACGAAGAGTAGACAAGATGAACCCTAACCACCACAGTTCCACAAAGTCATTTCCCGAATGACCGTCGGCTAATTGTGTGAGTTTGAGTGTGAGCATGTACCAGCAAGCTAAATAAATGAGGGTACTGAGTGGCAGATCGCGCTCTGCTGTATCTATCTGTCTGTCTGCTCGGCACAGATTGTTTGTTGGAATTGCTGTCACACTCGTTTATTCTCTCTCCCTCTCTCTCTCTGGGCTGTGTAAATGTGGTATTTGTCTGTATGTTGACACTAATTGGAGAATAGCTTTAGGCCTCCCCTGGGCACTAGCCTCTGGAGCGCAGCCTTGATTTGTGGCATCTTAAGAAAGTTAGAGAAAGGGGAAGATGGGAGGAGAAAGGAAGAGGATGAAGAGAGGGGGAGAATCAAAAATGGAACAAAAGCAAGGAGGGGCGATGAGAGACGAGAGGTGAAGGCTCGTGAGCGAAAAGGAGAACTGAGATTATGTCTTGTGTCCAAGTAAGCCATTGCTTATTTTTCTCTGCATGAGGAAAGACTATTCTTACACAAATTGCTACATTTTATAGTTACGTTTTGATGCTAAAAGTGTCAGTGGTTTGTATTTGAGTGCTTGTGAGTGGAGGAGTGAAAAAGAAAAGAGATCAAGAGATTTGAAATGTCCACTTGAGAGAGCGAGAGGGAGTTATTTTGAGATGAGGGAGGTCTTATGTAAATGCCGGTGGTGTCTATGCCTAATTTATGATAGGGGATGTCTAAGAGGGTGAATGTAGGCCAACATCTCTTCCGCATGACCAAACCACACTCAAGACCACAGAAACACATCACATACACACAAACATATTTGTTTTTCTATCATGGTGGAGACACAGCCGTACAGTGTTTTACAAATACAGAGGTCTACAAACTGAGCTTGCTTTATAGGATGCTTGCAGGGGACAATTGATTTTCTTGAACTATAGTGCATACATGTATTACACATGTGAATAACAACAGCTTTAAAACCATGTCAGTCTTTGAAATTATGTTAAAAATAAAAAAAGTAATTTAGGTAAAATAGTAATTCAGACATTGCTTCTCCATTTAAGTAGATAAAGTATGGATCCATACTTATCTAGAAAATAGCTGGCAAGAAGTGTTAGCGAGATGGCTGCCAAGTAATCTAATTTTCCCTAAAGAACATTTGGCCGTATTTGTATTGCCTAACCCTACCACTAAAGTTTATTGTCTTTCTTTATTTCTTTCTTTCTTTTTATTATTGTTATTATTTATATTGTATCTGCTTAAAAAAATTATCAATAAGTAAATAAAAACCAATCAATCAAATCTTATCAAGTGAACCCTAAGCAGAGACTGTTCATCACAAAAAAGCACACCTTCTACTTTCTAACTCCAGAAAAGCTTACATTTAAACCACAGACATTCCAAAAATCCCAAAGCACACTACAAACCATTTCACCTGCACATCATCTCATTATTAAAATAAACTGCATTGTCAATAAATGTGAGGCCTTAAGAAAATGACGACATTGCTTAGGAGGGCAGAGAATATAGTCTGAAGGTTTCCATTTTGAGACTTCTCCACTCTTTTTTTTTTCTCTCTGTCCTTCGTTCTGTCTAAGTGTGTTCCCCTCAAGGGGCTTCTCTTGGTCCTTGGCGAGGGGCTAATTTAGACGCCTCTAATCAATATGCTCACAACTTATTTAACTAATGAGCAGTGCTTGCCATTGGGGAAGACATTTGGAGGACCTGCTATGCAGCCGGAGTTTCCAGTGCTTAACCACTGCATGTCTGGGATTAAAACCTTTGCCCAGGGAAGAATCAACTAGTTATTATAATACTCCTCTATATATAAATATATAAAATGCTGCGGTGCCTCGCACTGCCTGCAGTGTTTCAAATGATTCTGTGAATTTATGCAGAGAGCACAAATATTTCATTGACTTTAATGTTATGAGAAATTGACAGTACTGGAGGTCACTTAGAAAGATATAGATTTTTTTTTTTACTTCTAATTTGAAATGGTTGTCAACATTTGGATTATCACAGGCTGCTTCCAAAGAGACATAATGTAATTTCAATTTAATTTCATGTCTGCTAAATCATACTAGCATATACTGTATTTGGCCTCAAAGCTAATAACAGTTAACTGTGCCAAAGTGACTATAAGAAAAGCAGAACTGTTGTAAAACTGCTACTCTCTCAAGTACTGAACAGAACAGTACATTTTTTTATTTTCTTTTTATAGAGAGAGAGAAAAAAAAAAAATCTTCAGGTGTGGAAATCTTTGCTTCCGAGTTCTACGGCTGTATAATCTATACAGCCATAGGTATATAATCTATACCTATGTGTCAAGCCCCATATAATGTCAACCTTGGTGACCAGAAAAAGACACAAAGAAAGGTGTAAAAGAGTAGGTAAATGAAAGAGCAAGATGGAGAGCGGAGAGAAAGAGAGCACACACAAAAGCTGAGAACAGAAAATAGTGTTGACAGAAATAGAGTCGATAGAAAGTGCTGACCACGAGACATGATCTTTTTTTCACGCCGCACACGTCGGCAATTTCTTCAGCCTTATGGATCTGATGTGCGTGTAAAACGCAGTTATATACTAAAAGTTTTCCCTTCCAATACAACTCTAGTAAAAAGTTGGAAAGTTATCTGTACTGAGCTCGTGCAATCAACTGTGACACACATTCTCCACAAAGTGCGCCAAGAAGAGGTGAAAGCAGGTAAGGAGGACACAAGATATGAAAATTAGGAATTACCCTCCTGCCGAGACCCCTAAGTGCCATCCGCATGTCACTCAAAGCCATTCCCTGATTCCAATAAGTGTAGCCCCCTTGAATTAGACATAAACAGAAGGGAGTTCATTAAAGCCCAAATTAGCATTTGAGGTCATTATGATCAAAGCATTTTAAGATAGGACTAAATTCAGAAACGTTTCAACCTGGCTCAGTGTGCTTGACTAGGAAAAGAAGAGCAAAAAAGTTAACTTGCCATTTCAAATGCAAAGAAATGTTTTGGAATTTCTCTTTGATTGCTTGGTTTAAATAAGGTTGCATTTGTGTGCCAGCAGATAGAAGGAAGACAAGGGCTCTGATTGGCTAAAATAAGATGAACTGGGACCACCCCAATTCTGATAAAGCACTGATGGAAGTAAATATATGTCATTTTCCACAAAATTTTTAAAAGACAAAACTGAGATCTACGGTCTCATTTCGACGGCAGCTTTTTTTGTTTTTTTTTACCTCAGTAAAAGAAGTAGTATTTGAATTGAGCGCAGTCGGAGTAGCTCTGTCGAGGACAGTTACTGGATATGAACCTTAGAGGTCACACAGCTCAAACCTCTGGGAGATGGAAAAAAATGAAAATGTGCAACATTATATTCATGTGTGCAGTTCTGTGCACTGTATAAAATTAAAGACAACTAGTTGTCCAATACTGTTCTGTTCACACAGCAGAGCTTTGCCTACTGTTTAGAATCCAGAATATTTATGGGAATGCAGTGAATGCAGTTATAGAATGTGGATGTAACTCATGGAAATCAAACCAAAATGTTTGTGAACACAAGGACTGACAACTGTTGAACTTGGTTAAGTAGACTAAATATATTTTCCAATACAAAGTGTAACAAAAGCAAGTAATTATGTCTGAAATCATCGCAGCACTATATGGCCATTCAGAGAGAGTTAAAGTTGCATTTTCACAACTTACGCATTATGCGTTAACTTAAACATATAAGCTTCAAATATGCAGAAGATGCAGGAAAACCAAAGAAAATGTAGGATCTGGTGGATTTTTCTAAAGAACAGCAGACAGCTGAAGTACTCAGAACCAATGATGGACTCATAAACACCTATCACAAAATGTAAAAACAGTTGTGGATCATCCAGGAAACAACAAACAGTATTAAGATTCAAGGGTTTGTAAACTTTTGATCAGGGTCATTCAGGTAGTTTCTGTTGTCGTTATGATTTAAAAAGAGTAAACGCACTTGATGGATAATAAATGGCTTGAGCCAAACACTAACCATGAGTGAAAGAAAAGTTTTTGTGTTATCACTTATATTCTCAAAAAAATGGCCAAAAAAACATAAATTCTGCCAGATATGTAAACTTATGAGCAGAACTGTGTATACACAGAATTAATTTACTGTTTCCTCCTTTCACCTTAGGGCACTTTGTGAATCTACATGTGTTCAAGATATTTAACAAGAACTTTTTTTAGGTACTTATAACTTACAAAATTTTGTAAAACATTTACTGTGGTGTAAGGGATCACAAGGAATCAGACACGTAAGATCTGATCAGAACATTAAAACATTAGGAGCCGAAATTCCACAGAGAGGCAACAGGATGTCGTAAATACCTCTTTT